>OZ007568.1:17703791-18008791 GCA_963931925.1 Onchidella celtica | reverse complement strand
GTGTTCTAATATGATGCATTATATATATGATGCCATGCCATATGGCACAAAACAATGAAACAGACAGAGTTCAGACACGAGACAAGAACTGTGTAAATACAATAATTATACACAATTCCAATACATGGAATATAACACAACACAGAATATGATACAACAAAATGCCAGAGGGGGATAACGTCTCAGTTCAATACAGTACGGCAGAGTATCGTTATATTTATATCTAAAAGTGAGTTAGATTACTTATGCCAAGAACTCAAATAATGTCATTTATGATGCACTAGTAAAACTATGGAGACATATTTGTACTATATTCAGCGACCACAATATTTAAAGTTGAGCCCTACCTTTCCCATGCCGCTTTTTAATCTAACATTCCCACTTTTTCCTGTCCGTGTTTTGTTGTTTTTTTTTTGCTGCGCACGACGTTCAAAACTGCGCGTTCACTAAAAGAAAGTGCCCGGTGCGGACACCGTGCCTAAGAGTTACAGAACTGCAGAGCCTCAGGTATTGGGAGCAGATGTGACAGTGCTTTACTGCAGTTTTAAACGATACCGATACGCATCCATAGAAAGGGCAGGGTTCGAAAGATCTGGAGTCAATCCTGTAAAATCAAAACCCAGTACTGTGTTTATCCGGAGCGACGCCAGATGCCCCAATTGATGGAACATAACGCAAAACAGAATGATATAAAACAACAACAACAACAACAACAAGAAAAACAGAAGGTGGTAACATCTCAACACAACACCCTACAACAAAGTACTAAATTTTTAAAATGTTGCATGACCATGAAGCCATATATAAAATTTAGTGCATTTCAGAGTTAGGAAAGCTCAGCCGAGTCTTTATTTAGGATAAAAAAAAAACAAAAATTAGGATATGTCAAGTGGGGAAGAATAAAGAGAGGAGATACAGATACTCACATAAAGTAATGTTTCCATAAGCACTATTTTGTGTGCGTATAGAGATCTACTTGTTTGTTTTTGAAAAACTAGTGTAAGGACCCGTTCAAAGAACGGGTTCCATCTAGTTACTCAGTCGGCACACAGATTATGTAGATCAAGGTAGAAAACAACACGCACAATCGGCACACAGATTATGTAGATCTAGATCTAGATAGAAAACAACTCCCAACTGGCACAGTAACACCCGCACGGTGTGTGCATAAGGCAGATGGCACAGAAACTCATGCCTTCAAACTTTGAAACGTAACCGGAAGTTTGAAGTCGAAACAAAACAAAGGCAGGAGGGAGGCAACCATTGTTGAGGAGAAAGCATTATTCGATGACGTACTCTCTCTCTCTCTTACAATAAAAGTAGTAATCTGCAGTCCTTCTTCAGAACTCATGCGCGCCAGGACACTGCGCACCAAGCTTGATATGGTTATTTTTTATGACATGCACGGTACTAAAGTCGAAACAAAACAAAGGCAGGAGGGAGGCCATCATTGTTGAGGAGAAAGCATTATTCGATGACGTACTCTCTCTCTCTCTTACAATAAAAGTAGTAATCTGCAGTCCTTCTTCAGAACTCATGCGCGCCAGGACACTGCGCACCAAGCTTGATATTATGGTTATTTTTTATGACATGCACGGCACTAAAGTCGAAACAAAACAAAGGCAGGAGGGAGGCCACCATTGTTGAGGAGAAAGCATTATTCGATATTTTTAGGCCTATTTTCATTTATTACAAAATTACGATACTTCGCTTTCATGTCAAAGGAATAGACGTAGTAGCAAAAAGAACTATTTTTCACGTGTAATTTTTTCAGGTCTGGGCAATTCTTCTTCGCAGCAGTGAATTTTTTTTCCTTGCTGTTTTTTTATATAGATAGATATGCTTTTGCTCTTTGTTTATAAACAGAGTCCGAGAATTATTTTCGCCTTCTAGAAATTATGAATAAATCACAACTCGGCCATGATTAGTGTTGGATCCAACAGCAAATTGTACCATTCGAAACAATACCGAATATTCGTTGGTGATTATTCGAATTTTGACACGCTTAACCTGGGTGTTGCCATATAAGAAATACAACTCCATCAACACCATTGTGTCTACGCTCGACACAAGCGGAAGCACGGGATTGTGTTCCTTGCTTCCTTCCTTAAATCATTCACACTATTCGATAACCTTATTTGTAACTAGGCTTGTTTTTATATTAATGTGTTAAATTTCGAAACTGTCTCTCCATGGCCGCTTCTTAAGAAAAAAAATAATCTGAGTGTTGTATCATTTCAAAACTACTGGAACGAATATTCAGTACACGTTACTATTCGAATTTCGAATATATTTCAGTAACTTGCACCCTTTGGCATGACTAACTGACCAAACTATACACTCTTCAGGCCTTAAATTTGGCAGGAAGGTGGCAGTTGAGATAAGGAAGATGATGGCTATAATTAAAAGCTGTTTACTTCAAGCATGTTTCATCTGTAACATCTGTATATTTGCATGTTTGTTTCGTAATGTATAGTACCGTGCATGTCATAAAAAGTAACCGTATCAAGCGTTCAGTTTGGTGCGTAATGTTGTGGTGCGCATGTTCTGAAGCAAGACTGTAGTTTATTACTTTTATTATACCAGAGAGAGGGCGGGGGGGGGGGGGATCACATGATTGTTTGTTCTGTGCAATGCCCGGTAGGTCATCTAGTTTCGAATAGTTGTGTCCAATATCCCAAACACAAGACATAATTATAAAATAAGCTAAGATAAGATGAGATAAGAATCACTTATTATCCCATGAGGCAAATTCTCGTTCACATAGCGTTTAAGCGCACATACATGGTGTACATGTCATTACCATAACCCCAAAATGTATGATAACTCAGTAGACATGGTAGGGAAGTTTAATGAAATATGGCACACATCTAGCTACACTGTCTTGTTGGGGTGAACTGCGGAGGGCAAACGCATTCTCCTTTATCTTTCTCTCTCGGCTTTAGTGTGTACGATGGTATTCAGAAAATAAGCTCATCTATTATTTCCTTCCAGTCTAGATTACGGTATTTATATATATATATAAAGGGTAATTTTCATGACTGCGACAAACATGACTGTGGAGATGTCAGATGTGGTGTTCGAATTGTATAAAATAAAGAGACGAGTCTGTCACACAACGAACACTGTCACAACAGTCGATAATTTGACGCTTGGAAAGCTTATCTGTGTATCTCTGTGTGCTGTCTGTCTTATTTGTCTTGTCTATCTTGTCTGTCTTGTCCGTCTTGTCCGTCCATCCACCCATCCATCCATCCGTCTGTCTGTCTGTCCGTCCGTCCATGCCCATCCATCCATCCATCCATCCATCCATCCATCCATCCATCCATCCATCCATCCATCCATCCATCTACCCACCCACTCATCCATCCATCCATCCATCCATCCATCCATCTACCCACCCACTCATCCATCCATCCATCCATCCATCCACCAGGATCCATCTATCCATCCATCCATCCATCCATCCATTCATCCTGCCATATAATGATATATCCATCCACCCATCCATCCATCCATATATCCATCCATCCATCTGTCCACCCATCCATCCATCCATCCACCCATCCATCCATTCATTCATCCATCCGTCCATCCATTCATTCATCCATCCATTCATTCATCCATCCATCCATTCATCCGCCCATCCATTCATTCATTCCTCCATCCGTCCATCCATTCATTCATCCAACCGTCCATCCATCCATCCATCCATCCATCCATCCATCCATCCATCCATCCATCCATCCATCCATCCATCCATCCATCCATCCATCCATCCATCCATCCATTCACCCATCCATCCATGCATACGTCCGTTTTCTAAGTTTGCATTCGAACTCACTCCATTCATTGAAAGCAACGCAATTCATATCATAATTATCACCCGACTTTATTCTTAAATCAACCGGCTTGTAGTTTGTTCATTCTCGCTAGTAAGTTCATCTACGAAATGATAGTGACAAAATTCCAGCATAATATCTATCAGAGAAACTTTTCATAAATTATATATAATTACGCGTGTTTTTGACAGCATAGGACGGGGACAGAAGACTATCATAATAAACAAAGTACCTCTTTGTCAGCCACAACTCTAATGGTATCTCTAATTCAAGCCGATAAAGGAAAGCAATACACAATGAAAAAAAAAATCTGGCCTCTCTGTCTTCTGAGACTGTCTTCTAATTCGGAGTGTGAAAAGTCACAGGGACCCGAAACAGGTGCTTCTGAAACAGTCACTGTGTAGCACTGTCCAATAATGGCAAATCAGTTCCAATTTAATGCCTAGCAACATAGAAGATAACTATTTGCAGTTTTCTGTAATAGTTGAATTATTTCCCTTGACAATCTTGAACCAGCGGGAGGTTCCATTGTGTAATGTTGGGGTTCCCGGAGGGGAATTTGAGGGGGTTTCAAAGGGGAATATTCCCGGCAGTTACATAATGCACACTACAGATTTGTTGTGAAAATACAACAGAGTGCTTCATTTTTCTTATTGCAGATGTGCGTAATAATTTCTACTGGCTTCAAATCGATCTCTGTTGCTCACTTCCACAGAGCCGGGTTATCCCATCAAGATGTTTGAGTGTATTTATTTATGGTTTGTTTTTTTTTTTGGGGGGGGGGGGGGGTTTGGAAGGTTAAATATTAAGAGTCAGTACCAAAGAAACAAAAATGTACGAGTATGGCATACACATTCTATGTGTGTATTTGTATATCTGTATATTATCTGTCTGATTGTGTCTTCTTTTCTTGTTGATTTTGAAATCAAATATCGTGTGATCTTCGCGTCTTTTTGTTGTATAGCTTAGTAATCCATTGTCAGATCACAAAATATAATCGTCTTTTGTATTTTTACGAAGAAACGACCCTTTTATTATATGGAAATTAGAAGTACACAGATCTGTTAGTGTTACGAATTGCTCTTCATTTTTGTAGTTTTCTTACTCTGAAACAGAATATACAGGGCGGAAAGTTGTTTGGAAAGTATTTCAGCTTTCATCCCCACAATTACAGATAAGCCACGAGTTTTAAACTGGTAAGGTTGCAGTGGGAGGATGAGAGAACTGAGTCACGTCACAGAGAATATTTTTGTCACCAGTGATCAACGTTTGTCATGAATCAATCAGAACAATGGCAGGTGTCGCCGTTCAAACCTCCTCCGCTAGAACAGATTGGTCCTCGCCAGTCTCATTGTTGATTATTCAGCATCTGTTTGTGTCTGTTAGAGGGGGTGGGAAGTGCGGCGGTGGGAGAATATCAGTCACGGTGCGACTGCACTTATCTTTAAAAAAATGTTTGTCGAAGGACGGTCATCTCATCGCACTCAACAATGTCCCAGCCACAGAGTCAGTGAAAGGGATTATTTGTTCTGTATATTTGAATGTGCTGTGGTCTCCATGGTGAAAGATTTTATGTAATCACCTTAATGTGATTTTATTCCTTGAATGATTCAGTGCTTAGAACGCAACAGACTGCTCGAAATCTGCCTCGTACATTAAGTGAACGAGCAAAGTAAATTGGTGAATGAGAAAAACTGATTATGAAAATGCTCTTGTCCTTCAGTGCTTTCATTGGTGAAGATTGAAAGTGATGCATTTGCTACAGGGGACATTTCAATTCCCACGAAACGGTGGCAAAAAGAAAATAGAACTTATGGGTTTTTTATTATTGATTTGATTGCATGCTTTTGAATTTCGCCCGACATAGTTAAGAGACGGACCGTATAATTTTGCTCATCTTTGTTCTCACCTGCGCGTTCGGTGCGCTTCATTGGACTCACCAAATCTCCGTTTTTAGAGTGAGGTGAAAAGTCGTGCTAATTTTTGTGTGCATAGACAAGGCAGAGCATTTCCTCATGAATAACTTAACGTAAGACTGTGCTTTTGATTCCCGCTCCGTGCTGCCATATGAATAGAAAGCACCTGATATTTCTCAATTTACACCCTACAGGGAGGAGAAGAATAAAAACATCAGCGGTTAAGATGGAACAAAAAAGAAAAAAAAAAGAAGTTCCAACCGCTAACGGAAAGACATTGGTGCAGTGTCTTCCCGGCTGCTTAAAGCTGTTTCTGAACTTGCATTGTTGCGGTTGCATGTGAAACTTTACTGTGTATGCTTTGGCAAGATTACGGAAAAGATCCTTACGCTTTTGATGAATTCTAACCCCCTTTGACAACCATAAAAGCCAGTGGTTCCGGTTTCAATGAAGTCCATTGCGCCGCTTGACGCGTTCACCAGCGGTGCAAACCTGTTTTGTGTGACACCGGGGGAACAATGCTCTTGTCTTGTGAACGCACCTACCTCAGAGCAAAGGAAAGCGCCACTTCACTCAATATGTACAGAAACACAGGAACCCTGTGTGTTTTAAAACAAGAGAACTGTAATACAAGAGCATAAAGAAAATAACAATCCTTTAATCCTTTAAATAAGGAATTTTACAGTTCAGAATGGTGTCATTTATTCTGCGTACTTTTGTGTGGCTTGTTTGCCAATAAACCTTAGCGCACTGAGTTTTATTATTATTATTTTTTTTTTGACGCATTAAAAAATGCTTGCCATTATCTGTGAGGGGAATAAATCTGCAACTTCTACATTGGCAAGTGTGATGATAAACGTTTCATGCAACGTCATCAGTGCATCCCCCCATGCACACATACACACGAGAGAAAACATAACAATCAAAGCAAAGTAAAAACGTAAAAGCAAAGCAAAAACGAACAAAGACTCTGAAACAAAACAAAAATAATAACGCTTTTTGAGCACACAAAGTTCTATTACGACATCCATCCTTTCACTTTCTTTCTTTGTTTTCGAGGCCTGGAGATACAGTAGTTTTTGTGGTTTGTTTTATCGGTAAAAACAATACCAAAAAAATAACACTCCAAAGAGACATGACATACGAATCAACAACCCTTTCTCTGACGGGTAACGTTGGCAGAGGGTGACCGCTTGAGCAGCACGAACAGATGGACTTAGGGGGGGGGGGGGGAAATCCGGATTACACGCTTTGTCTGCTCACAGTTAGGTAGATTGCGAGTGAGTATATAAGGGATTGTATGGCGAGAAAGCTCAGGGCGCCAAGGTATTCAGGCAAGCAACCTGCGCAAAACTATGTAGAGTAAAATGACGTAGAGACGAACTGGCTGGCGACTCACTGAGACTAGACGGTTTTGTCTGGGTTTCAGTGTGAGATGAGGGTTATGCAGTTAAGCGGGACATCCCGCACTGACGAGAATGAAATAAGACTGTCTCCTTAAGTCGGAATACTATAAAAACCGCAGAAAAGCTGTGGGATTGTATCAAGGCTTGAAGCGCAATCAAAATATGGCAAAAAGAAAAAGTTGCACGTAGCAAAGCCTCGCCTAAGAAATAATACCCTTCCCTTTTCGTTTGCTTTTTATTGTATTGATTCAGTATTATTTCTCACGCGAGGCTTTAACTACATACATTTTTTTTTCTTTTTGCCATCTTTTGACCTCGCTGTCTCGCCTCAGCTGGAGCCTCGGGCTTTGAGTTGAAACCGATTCAAAACATGGTTGACTCACCCTGTCAGCAGCCTGACATGCCCTATATAGAGAACAAAAGATAATTTTAAAAAGGTTTTATACCCAATATACCATTTATGTTAGGAGCATCAGAATATAATAGATCATTTCTGTATTTTATAATTCTATAATCATAGTAAGTGATTTATCATGAAGCTGCGGAGAGCAACAAACTATATTTCATCTTTCCTTTGTTTATGTACTAAATTCCTAATTTTATTTAGGCAATCAAATGACTCTTCACTAAATTTATTGATCGCTGATAAAATTTATCAGTTACATGTTCATTATGCAATCAAATCGAAACCTGCACACTGTTCTGCTGCGACAACTGGAACATTTGAACCCTTGAAATCCATCAGCTGGAAAGTTCGAGCAAACAAAACATTCTATTTTTGCATGTTTCACCGAAACCCTAGCGATGTTCTCGTCATTATCAACTGACACTACAGACATATTAATGTGATCTGCGTTTATTTTTGCTTTTTTTATTATCTGTATTCTTTCTTAGTGACAAAATTATGCACTCGAAGCTGATCTCACCGACGGCCCTTCCTAAACATGTTCTTTATCATAACATAATCTAGCGTGGGAGTATGACAAAATCATAACAAAGCCAACAACAGGATACAGCCTTCTACACTGCCGTGGTATGAAGAAAGACCGTATGTCGACAACATAAAATTTTACAAGACACACGCGAACACACACTCACACACAAGCGGGTACAAACACATACATAAAATTTTGCTTTACTGCTCTTGTCCACAACATCCTCTTCACTCCGCTTTTTTTTCGGAATATGACGCAAAACACCCTTTGCCTCTGTATACTTGTCCACAGCATCCGTTCCGCTCCGTTCCTCACTGCTATAGAGGCAAAAAGTGTTTTACTTTCTCATACGACATTTTCCGTGAAAAAAGCGGAGCGGATTCTGTGGACAAGAGAAGTAATTCTTTCTTCAATTTTCGTTTTATGAAGACCAAAGGACACAAGAAGTCGTACAAGATTCTAACCCAGATAGAACAACAGCAAACTTCGTTCCATAAATTTATGCTAAAAAGTGAATATAATCTAGATTGGCACATACGGTCTTTTTCAAAAGGAGAGCAGCACAAGTAAGTTGGATTACTCGATCTATGAACACTGCGTCCACAGCAAGGTTCCTTAAGGTTAATTAGTTCTTGTGCTGGCAACACAGAACACGACGACAAGTAATAAAAATACTTCAAAAATTATAATAAATGTGAGAAGGAATATTTGTTAAGCTGGCCTCTTTTATTTATTTTATTTTACTTTCTATTTTTAAGCATTCGGTATCAATATGGAAACGGGTTAGGCCATTTTCGGGCATATGCCAGTTTGTGAGGCAACTCGATAAACACATCATTTATCAAAGGCTTTGGATTACACAGAATGCAAGGCTTGCTGCTCATGGAGAAAATCATAGAGTGGTGCAAAATAGCATGGCCAGTAAAGACGGGAGTTTGGAAATGCTGGATGGAGGTTGCAGAAAGAAATTAGGGGGGGGGGGACAGGACCCTTTCCAGCCTGTCTATTATCAGTTCCACTATTTGCGTCATTCGAAAAGGAAGGATTTTACAAGTGAACATGAGACAGATCTAGGCTGAAGAAAGAGAGAAACTAAAATAAATAAAAATAAATAAAACAAGAAATAAATAAATAAATATTGTTGTTAAATGGGATGAAGTACAGACAGACAGACAGACAGAAAGACAGACAGACAGGCGGACGGAGAGACAAACGGACAGATAGATAGACAGATAGATAGATAGATATATAGATAGATAGATAGATAGATATAGATAGATAGATAGATAGATAGATAGATAGATAGATAGATAGATAGATAGATAGATAGATAGATAGATAGATAGATAGATAGATAGATAGATAGATAGATAGATAGATAGATAGATAGATAGATAGATAGATAGATAGATAGATAGATAGATAGATAGATAGATAGATAGATAGATAGATAGATAGATAGATAGATAGATAGATAGATAGATAGATAGATAGATAGATAGATAGATAGATAGATAGATAGATAGATAGATAGATAAACGAACGAATGAATGACAGAAACTCACAATGATTCATTCAACACCAGGATAAAGGGCCTCTCTGCAGCTGAAAGTAAACAACTGAATATCCACTACTGAAAAATCAGTTTCACCACGCGTTATGGAGCAGAACAATGCCACTGTCTGCCATCAAAAGATCATCACTAAAACATGAAAACATTTCGACTGCCATGAATCTACAAAAGATTGCTGTTTCCAGCGATTCGCTTAAGATGAGCACTCTCGCTCTATGTTTCTGTCAAGAGTCATTGTTTAGTTCCATTCTCCCGTGTTGTGTCTCTTTAAATGTGGATACTTGTGGATCACACATCGTTGATAAAGTATCATTGAGTTGAAAATTTGTCAGTTGAAACTCAACTCACAATTATTGTCACCGAACAGTGATATTACGACTCTCAAAATCAAACGCATTTCTCGCAGTGCGCCACAGGAAGTGCATTTCAATTAAATGTGAAGTTCGTTTGACTGTAAAATGAGCTTGTACCAACTGCGGTGCGGAACAACAACACTGCATGAAGTTGTCAGTTATTTCTATCTCAAATTTCACGAAGACTAAATTTGTTTCTGGAATGATCCCAGGGGCGATAATGAAATGGAGTACAGTAAAAGTTTAATGAAGCGGTTAACGGCTGTGAAGTCTCCATTTTCAAGGGGGGACAAATGCAGATCTACGGTTCTGATTGTGCAATAATTAGATTCATTATTTTTTGAAACTCTGTTAGTCCGTGCAAAATAACGGGTTCAGAGCTTTTGCTTTGATGTTGAACGTTTAACCGCAAGAATAATCGACTCAGCATGAGCGTTCACACCCTGTTACCGGGAGGTCGAGTCACTTGGTGTGAGATTTTCCTTTCAAGTTCCTTTATGTCACAGTTACTGATTGCATCTTCCGAATCTTTTACCTTATCTTTACTTTACTGAGCTCTTTGTCGGACCACTGCAGTGTTCATGTTCATTGCTTTATTCATCATCATCCACTTCTACGTTTCTTTAACATTTTGATCGCTGTTCAGACTGACAGAAATTTTCAATTTTGTCCGCCAGAAGGATTTTGAAGATGTCTGAGATTGGAGAGGCAGAAAGTTGCGCGAAAGCACGTTTCAGGACCGTGAAGCACATTATTTGCATCTCAAGTGAGTCGCTGTTGTCAATACCGAGTCATCTTGCAGCTCGATAAACAAATAGTGGGCATCTGTGCTGGAGACCAGACGCTATGCTTTCGTATTTCTAAATTAAGCAGAAATACACAGTCACCAAGATGAAGTCCGAGATAGTTAATTCAGATATTTCATTACGCATTAGAGCTAACAGTACATAACTCTAACCAGATTCTAACTCTAAGCGTAACTCGAACTCTTGCAACCAGTTCTTTCTTCAGTCGAATTGTAATAAAAGCAACAACTGTTCTATTGCCTTGAGGAAGACAGAAGAAGACGGTGTACACGCTCATAAGAATATGGAAGGAATACCAAAGCTGGCAGACGAGAGTAGAAATTTCACACTTATCTGTTTCTCTTTCTTATTTACCCCACCATTCAATTTCCTGGCTGTACTTGTAAATAATTTTTAGTTAATAACATAATTTCTTGGAATTTCGCAATGCATTTGATTGATTTCTTGAAAGATATGGACTTTCCTTACTTTGGCTACCTCTCTGTTCAGCCTAACAAAGAATCTTCTCTGGAACTGATACTTTTGGGCGACTTTAAGGGCACACGATACATTTTCCCCCCTCTTTTATACTTAGAGGGAGAGAAAGAAAAACAAGTTGAATTTGAAATTTAAAAAAAAAAGCGACTGATTTCTTGGCTTTTCGATGGCTTGCAGTGCATTCACCAGTTGACCAATGAGGTGATGGTCGCTGATACTCCAGCAGGAAAAGTGTGGAGAACTCGAATTTGCACACAACAATAAGAAGAGGACAACAATGAATTTACAGTGTATCGTGGTTTGTTCTTATTGTTTTTGTTAGTTTGGCCTCCTTTTTTTTTTTTTCATGCCGAAGACAAAGACAATAAGAGTATTGTTTATTCTAATCGTCTACACGTGTTTCACCTGGACACAATAGACGGAGCTCTCGAGCCATCCTACTGCACCCTTATGTCATTATTTTTTTTTTTTAATTAAATGCTATTTCTTGTCATGGATGCGCGCGTTTACAAAGCCAGCGTCTCAGAAATTATCTTAGATAATATTATTTCAGGAAATTTTGAATTGTGAATTTGCTTTCATCGAGTCCATCTTGATAGCTTGCTCTTTA
Source organism: Onchidella celtica (assembly GCA_963931925.1). Classification (NCBI taxonomy): domain Eukaryota; kingdom Metazoa; phylum Mollusca; class Gastropoda; order Systellommatophora; family Onchidiidae; genus Onchidella; species Onchidella celtica. The sequence goes on along the minus strand of OZ007568.1, from coordinate 17,996,873 downwards.
TATCTACCCAGCACCTGTCAAAAATTTATACCCCTGGTTTTAATGTCGGTTTTTGTAAGTTTTCCGCAAGAAAAATCAGCCGTTAACTCTCAATTGTTTCTCTTTTAAAACTTGAAAAATCGTAGATTTATCTTATCTTTTCTTTTTTAACTTATTGTTACAAGCTCCATCTACTCAATTATCTGATATAGCGTCCGGCTGCTAGAAAGTAGAAAGAGTGGCAGAGATAAGAGTGATTGCGAAATAGCTTGTTTTTGAAGAGACCTCTGGTTATTCAACCATGAAATCTATCATGAAATCTGTGTCTTATTTGATCTCTGAATTGTTTCCAGAACCAACAATAAAACTACTAGTGAAGGATTTAGAGTTTCAAATGGAGGTAACTGAGCGAAACTTCAAACATTCAATACTGCAAGTTCTGACAACTCCCGCAGAGTCAAAAGGCGTTTGTTATTCATTGCTCCATCAAGGGGAGAGAGAAACAATGGTGAGAGGAACAGGACGAGCTCACTGCAGTGTGAGCGTAAGGCGAAGCACTGATGTGTGGCTGCAAGTCCGGCAGGGGAGAGGTGTGTGTTTTGTTACAGTGGGTAACCAAGAATAGAACTACGTGTAAGGTGGCCCCAACAAAGCATCTCTTATTCTGTACGGAAGGGAATTGTCTAGTCAAAACTGCTCTTAAATTGCACTTTTAGTTATGAATAAGCTCTTAAGTGCTGTGTATTACTAAACATTTGTACATTAGACATTCCGCCCCAGTCTGGTTTCACCCCTTTACTGTCAACATTGTATAGTTTCCTAACGCAGGCTCTGGTGCTCTGGGTCTTTTTCTACCCTGACCCCATTGCCCCCCCCCCTCTCTTTCCCCCTTTTTTATGTACTTTTATTCTATTGAGTTCAGGCATTCATTATTATTAGTTTTAAAATCATTTTATCAATATTTAGATAAACAGGTCCCTCAACCTGCCTCAGTTTTACAGAGTTACTCTTCCGAACTATGGCCTGACGTTTATAAGGTATTAACAGATTCGATGCACTACCAGCATTATTTACCTTGTTCATTTTAACCGGCACATTCAGACCGTTGCTTCCGTGGTTTGTTAATGCCCTCATACATTATTCGTGTTCACTCCACACATCAAAGATGAAAGCGTTTCAATGGTGACAGAAAACCGTGTATCCTGCTAGCCAAAATGACGCAATGAAATTATATCCAAACTCAAATTTTAATGCTGGTACTAATTAAATAGAGGAGGTTTTGTGAAAAAGATTCATAGCGGAGCCGAAGTGTCTATTTCCGATACATCATGCTGGTGATCTGTGAATAGCTCATAACTTGAGAGAATTATGGCTCTTCTTCCCAGTGTCTGTTGGCCTCTTCACACCAGGTCTTGTACCCTAATTGGCCCAGTGGTGTTAGAAGACTGAAGGATTATAATCTTGACGCTGCACACTATATGCGGGTACGATGGCCGTAACAAACTGAAAAGTTACACTCATGGTAATCTCACTCACTTGTCAGCATTTTTACTGAAACCATCTCAGGTCTGCTAAAGGCCGCAAGTCACTTTTCCCTGAATATATATTTGAACACTCATCCTAAACTTATGTTCTTTAATGTCTATTTATTTATTTATTTATTTATTTTTACACGATGATAATTATGATGTCAGTTGCTTAAATGGAGCTTACTGAAAAATTATCTGGAATCAATTTCAACGGACGTAAGCGGCTTTAGTTGTAGCTGATGTTACTTCATGCGGCCTACTGGTTTGTCCTCAACTCGCTCGGCCTTTCGAACTCAGTATGTATTTAAACGCAAATTCAACCAGTAAAAATTCACAATGAACAATGTAAGAGAAACTGATTTGGGCTGTCCATGAAATCACAAGTTACTAAGCGGAAAAATGTTCTATTTTATACGTTTCACCTGCCCTTGCGTTTTCTGTCGACTGTGCGCCGGAGCTCATAGTTATGTTCAATCTAGAGTCACTGAAGGTGAAGAAAAGAAAGCTAAAAATTAACACTACATAATTATTTGATCAGCGGCCAAAAATCTGACATAAGACATTGTTCGGACGAGGAGCGACCGCCAGGGTTACGTGTTGCCTCCCCTTGTCGCACGCGACGCCGGAAGAAACAAAAAGAAGCAGAAGGGAAAAAAACAACAAAACCTTCGCTCACGGTTCAGCGACCATTTAAGTGCCGGGGTGTACAATGACAAAAAACGGTGGTGAGGCAAAAGGGACGAAAAGAAAAAACACATTTACCTAAAATCATTTTAGAATTAAGTGTTGAGGATGAGAAGGAAACTGTTCATTCAGCCGACGACCGATGATTTCGTTAAGTAAAATGTGAAAACCAGTTTTTGTCAATCCAGGTCTCCTAGTGTCACGCCCGCATAGCCACAACTTATGAATGAGGAGACGATGGTGCCACAATAAAGCCAGGCCTCCCCCATTTTGTTGCCAAGGATCACCTGCGTAGACTCGACCGATCGGCGTGGAGACGAACGAATTGACAAAACCCACTTCAGCACCATTTTGTTCTATTTCGTGAAGAGGAGGGGGATGGAAAGAGACAGAGAGAGGGAGGAGTGGAAAGGTATGACATGAAGACATCCCTAGCTATGTACGAACTACGCAGACCTCTTCTCTTCTTCATCGAGCGTGTGTTGCCACTCAGAAGGTTAATTATATTAGCTGCAAAACTATTGTTTTTACATCGGAAGTAATGGCGCTTTGGGCTGGAGGCTGGGCTGACGTAATGCACATTTTACTGGCATCATTGATGATGACGGCGTTGGTAGAAAGGAGAGTGTGAAAAGTGCAGGCATCTCCAGTCGTCACGTGTCACACAGGAATGTCAACGACACTGTTGCAACATTTAACCTTTGTTTCTGTACAAGCCAAGTGCCATTTCCTCCCTCTCTACCTTGCCTCTTGTCCCCTGTCTTCTTTGCTCTTCCGTGGCTGGTTGTAATCAGAATTGTATTGTTCCTAACATTAAGTGAGCAAAAACTAAATGTCTCCATATGTCATTTATCTTTTGAAAATTGCTGACCCTTCTGCCAGCAGGAGTCTGGGAGCATGTATTGTTGTTCTTGTTGTTTTTAAGATTTCTATTTTTTTCCCGATATTTTTTTAATTTGATCGCTGCTACTATAATGCAAACGAACAGTACTTTCTGCTCTTTTCACTTCCAAAATGGCCAGTGACCTTAAAATCTGCAATAGAGAATTTCCTCTTTACCGGTACTCAGACTTGGTGGTAAATGCCTGCTCTATCTCACTATGCCAGGTCAGTTTGCATTTTAGGATATTGTTGAATCGTGAAGTCAAACAGAACATGCCTTGACATCAAAGATTATTGGACGATCAATGAACGAGGAGTAGTCCGGTCCAGTTAACAAAACAAAACAAAACAAAAAAAACCTGCAGGATTAAACTGCTTGAAATAATAAAACTATTAAAAACTGCAGCATTCATTGGCTTGAAATAATAAAATCGTCAGAAACTGCGGCCTTCATTGGCTTGAAATAATAAAACTATTAAAAACTGCAGCATTCATTGGCTTGAAATAATAAAATCATCAGAAACTGCGGCATTCATTGGCTTGAAATCATAAAACTATTAAAAACTCAGGCATTCATTGGCTTGAAATAATAAAACTAAATAGTTAAATACATTCACTCGCGGGCTGATGAATTTTTGCCTCGCGTGAATTTCTGATGCCCCCATTTATATTCGATTTCCAATTTTTACTAGACCAATTCTTTAGAAGTGGCAATGTCGGCATTAGAGCCTTTCAACTTTGGTGTTGATCTAAGATTACGTAATCTAAACGGCACTTCGTGGCTTTGGTGTTTTGTTCTCCTGATTTCCTTGTTGTTGCAGACGTCCTGACAAAAAAAATCTCCTGGTTCATTCAGAGTTCTATTATATCTGTTTATCCCAAGGCAGAGATGTTTTGAAATGTGAGGAAATTATACGAGACTATATATCGGGAACTCCGAAAATGATCCTTTATAACTTTTTCTCTTGGGTTTGTCTTTGGTCAAAATCTTGTTCAAAGCCGCCTTAACGCATTGGCACAATGGGCAGTTGCCCACGGGCCCCAAGAGTTTAGGAGATCCCGTGCATGCAAATTTACATTGGTTTTAGTAAACGCAAAAAAAAATTCCCAATAGGTTTGCCCAGGGGCCAATTAGGGTGTTAAGACGGCTCTGGTCCTGTCTGATCCCCTAAAGTGTTTTTTTTTTTTTCTTTTACGTAATGACACGGTCAGAGAGATTGAATGACCAAAGGTGTTGTGAAATGTTACAGTAAAAATGTCAAAATCTCCCATTACTAGGTTTACAGGTAAAACGACATGAATGTTTGGCTCTACCTAGATTCAAAATTCACATATTTTTACGCTGACGAACAGGGCTGCTATCAAATCAATAGTAAAATCGTTTCTATCATCGCCATCATCATAATAATAATGATAATAATGAAGTCCTCCAGGTCGATAAGCCTACAATATCGCTGATGAAGAATTTTTGTTTCAGCAACAAACTCCTGCATTTTTTTTTTTCTCCTACAAATCTTGAATTTAATGAACGTCCCACCATCCACGTATCGTAAGCAATGTTTGTAAACGTTTTCTTGTACTTGTGCAAACGACAAGCTAATTTTTCAACGTAAGAATGCTGCCTTGACTGAATTTCTTCCCCAGCAGGGATGATGAATGTCCTTTAGATATCTCTTTCTCTCTGTCTTTCTCTCCTTCCTCCTTCTCTTTCTTTTTTCGCCAACTTGCGAGAGCGTCTTTTTTTTTTTTTTATTGCTGTCGCCTTTGCAGCGAGACAAGAGACAGTTCGAATATCATTCCTATCGCCCATATTTTCCTAATTCTGGCACGAAATGTCTATTCAAATCACATGTGAATGTAAAGGTGAGCTCGGCTGTTCTCTTGCCGAAATATTCAGTGATTTCTCTACATGGCTATTGTTACATAACACAGATGGAGACCAGTCAGAGTTCGTCACAATTTCTATCCCTCACGAAATGTTACTCTGCTCCTGTATTTGTTCGTTATTTGAGCGGCAAACAATTATGCGAGAATAGGGTTTTAACCAAAACTCAAATAATCCTAGCAATATAGGCTGAAACAGGGCCCAAACACTAAACAAAAATGAAAGAAACGACAATCGGCGGGGTAGGGGTTGTCTAGATTGGGAGGGAGTTGTTTTATCGGGGAGAGGGGAGGAGGAAAGGTGATTGTCATCAGGAGTCAAGTCCTCTTGATTTAAGAAAAAAATGTTCTCATTAATATTTCAGGATTTCTGCATGTCCATTCCAAACTATCGTACAGATGATTTCATTCAGTGTACCCGTATTTCTGTGCCAATCTCCCACTTTGTCAACCTGGAAAATTGTACCTGTACTTTGAAAAGCTGCGTGTGAGTCCATGTGAAAGCTGAAACTAATGTGAATGCTGTTGTAACATGAAAGAGTAAGATGTTAATGACACAATAGCACAATAGCACCCCCTGGTGGTAACATCAATTTGTCCAAACTTTATTTCCTTCATTCTTTCATATTAATTTTCATCTTTGAATTTTTTTTTGTGTGGATTTTTAATTTTTGCAAAGATAACTCACATGGGCACATTAACAAAGTGAAAAGGGACTTACTTAATAGCCTATCTGATTTCCTCCGCTTGAGACTTGTTCCAGAAAATTCTGCAACGAGGCGAACACTTTTTCAAAATAAGTAAAGGAAATATAAAATGAAATAGATAAGAATTTGTGCCAGCTACCAGTTTCACCCTAAAGTGATTCAATAAATTAATGATCTCTGAAAGTTCTGAGGAAAAAGTTTGATCCAGATAGAGGAATCGTTGAATGGGCTCTACTTTACTCCTTATTGTTGAGCAGTAAATATCCACCAAAGAAAGAGATGTTTAGACGATAATATCCTGTAAATGTGACTTTTAGACAAGAATAAAATGTTTGGACAGCACAAGACAAACATTGGTAAGAATGATCCTATACTAGCTTGAAGATGAAACGATGAAACCGTGGAATTATTAAGAAGCTGTTAGAAGAAAAGAAGGCATAGCGTACAGAGATGTTCTGTGTTCTAATTGCGTGTTTCTGGCTCCAAATTGGTCTCTTACAATCGACAGTCGCGCGGCTGAAAGAAAAATGAAACATTTCTAAGACTAAATGCTCAGCTTTGAATTGCGGGTTACCCAGTGTAGCATTCGTCCTGTCGCGTGCAAGATAATCCGACTAGAAGTCAGATTCAAGTAAAGTCTTGTATAATTTTATTGGTTTCAGTTCTCACCGCGTCAACCATGACAGATACGCGGGCGCTAGCATATTTGTATGCTTTTTATTCTATTTATCTGTAAAACTACAATTCCTCCTTTCAAATCGGCGTGAGTGGCGCTTGAGGAAGTTCGCAGATTTCGTAGGCGTTGCTTCAGTTTATTTGTAGAACTCTTAATTACTGTTTTCAGATAAAAAGTCGCTGGCTTTTAGGCACGTTGACATACTTGCATGCAATACTAGTCGTCTTAGTCTCATTTGTAAAGCTCAATTAGCAAAGCAAATTCAGGATAAGTGGGCTGAACTGCGAAAAATAAACACGTGAGAGTATTTGGAAGCGCTCTTAAGCAGGTCAAAATCGGTCCTCTGTCTTTCCGTAAGGCGTATTGCATCATTACAATTGTTGGGCGTGGCATGCAAGGAACCGGCGTAGTGTTGAACCAACTTTGACATGACTTGCAACGTACTGTTTATACAATGCGCTGAATTGTATTTGAATGATAAATGTAGTCCCAAACGACCGTCAAGCAGTGTTAAATGTTACTTTTGTCGAGGGTACGAGCAAGTGAGTGCTGCTGGAGCAAAATCTAACAAAGAGTCAATTGACATGAAGATGGCTGGCTGTACCACCCGACTACCATTGACTGCAGGCAATTGGCAAGGTCTGTGCATTGCGACCCTCTACCGAAATTCAAGATCGTGGTTAGGCTTTAACAGTAAGGAGCATTTGACACACATTTCCTATACAAAGTAGCGCACGCCATCTTCCCTAGTGTTTCATTGACGGTAGGTCTAACAAAGCCCTTAGCTTTCCCAAAACAGCGAATTTAAAAAGAAGGAACAATCAGGGGATCGGCACGCACACTGGCAGTTAGTGTATTGCTGGTTCCAGTACAGTAAAACTGTTCACAGGAGTTCCCTTTTTTTTCCTTCTTAAATCATTGAACATTTTGTAGTAAAGATACAAATTACCACATAAACTTTAAGTTATAGAGACATGACTTGACTGAACAAACAAACAAAACAAAACAAAACAAAATGTCGATTTCAAAACACGACAACAGCTGGAGTATCGCTTTTAATAATTCACAACAGATCCCATCTCACACTCACACAAATTAAATAATGAGAGTTCACAAGCGCTCCCAGTACAAAATGAAAATATTCAACTATGGTCTCCGCCAATTTCCGTCTGTCATTAATGCACACACCTCTCGACCCTAAGTTACCAAAAGTAAAAGTACTTTCACGTGTACAGTGTGCGTAGCATTCGAAATCTCACGGTATTTGTGAAAATATTGTTTCTGACAAGCGTTGGCTTTAATCAGTTCCACTGTCAAGGAAGAATTGCATGGAGGCTTATAGCACGCAATATCTGTAAAACGCTTGCTCCTGAAAATATTGTTGTCTATATTTCACATTTTAATGTATTTCCTCACAAAATTTGCACTGTCATTATCCGTTGCATCACTGGAATAATCAGCGTGATATTTCCAACAGATACGAAAGGTACGTAATGATTGCGACAGGTCTGTTTGGGCGTATTTTTTTTTTTTTTTCGGGGTTTTTGAAAATTCCAACAATTTTATCAATTTTACCAAAGAAAAAACTGATCTCTGCACAAACAAAATATCCCATAAGATCTCCAATGACTTTATCAGAACAAAACAAAACAAACAAAATGAGCCTCAAAGAAAATAAAACAAAAAACGGAAACAGGTCTGAATAATTATGTTGTGGTTTATTCTTTAAACCTGCCCAAATTAAAAAAGAAGAAAAAGAAAAGAAAAAATCAGCAGTAAGGATGATATTTCACATTGGAACATACACAGAATCGTTTGAAATGTTGCCATCTTATAACATAAACTCTTTCATCTTCAACAGAGATGATATCTGAGATAAAACAGTTGGATCCACTATTTCCACTGGTCCTGCTGTTCGATAACTTTTGAAGTTGGGTGATGACTAATGTCACTCGCTCTACCCGCCCCCATCACTGGAAAAAGGTCTGGGTTCTCTATTAGTGCGATGTTTCAACAACCACATCAAATATGTATGACAGTTGTCATTAATTGGCTGGGGAGAATCCCCGAGAGAGCCACTTAACAAGTGAGGTGCTGTTACGTCGGAATTAACGTTGTCTCTTCTAATCTTATCAGGTAATTAAATACGATCTAGTAAAGTCTGTTTGAATTGTTTGGTCCTGCCCTATTTTACTCTCTCCAAGAACATTGCTGTTTGTTTTAACTTCCCCAATTGCCTTCTCTCTTATATCAACGTATGTCTCTTTCTACGGCACCTTTAAGCTTTGGATGAATATTACCATAACAGAGAATGAATCAGACATTTCTTCTGTCAGATTAGTCATTTGTGATTTTGATGAAATCCACCAGTGATGTGTAGGCCTCGTTTTACGAGCACCGATATTGAATTCTTTTGTTTTTTTTCTGCAATTTAAGAACAAGAAACAAAAAATATATTTTAAAAATCATCATGACCTGTTTTTGTTCTTTTTACCATTCTAATATTATCCAAAATAACAACGATCACTAGGAACAGATCTGGCGGATATGACATATTTAAAGCTGAAGACGAACTTAAAAGTTTTTTACTCGTTCTTTGTAGACGTTTTTTTTTTTTTTTTTGCTATTATCTTTTTCAAACCTGTGGGAAGGTGACTGAATAGAAAAGATCGGGTTTCAGTAGTAATTTGGAGGTTGGTGTCGACAGAGTCCGAGAAGCGGGTGACACAAGGCTCCGCCTGACTGGCTCGCACGGGCCGGAAATGAAAGAGAGGCTCGCACGCGCCCACTCTCGGATTAGCGAGATTTCCCTTGTATTCGCAGTTAAAATTTGAAACTTTTTGAATGGGAAAATGATAAGGTATTTTTAAAAATAAAATGGACCGAGATTTTTGTTCTGCTTAAAGTAGGAACAAAGGGATTTAATTCCATCGTGTTCCGGATGTAGAAATTTGACACATTTGTGACACTCCAACGCTTGTGTCCCCTGCCAAAGTGGACAGGGCGCGTGAGGTTCGCGCATGTGCGACACACACCGTTTACCTTCGCTCACCATCATCTCTTTTCAACGTTTAATATGGCTTGACAAAAGATAAACTCACCGGCACATGCCCTCTTGCTGAGAGGAATTCTCCGTCCTCCCCCTCACTCGCAAACAGGCACATACACACAATAAATGAGCTCACATTGCTGGAAACGAGAACAGATCCTCTTTCACGGTTGATGGTGATGTTGACCAGCGGTTTAATATCTCTTCTGACGAGGAGACAAACAACTTTGACGAGGGGGTGAATCAAATTATTAAAAATGACAAAACTACTTGTGAATAGCGTGATAGACATACGCTAGTTGTAACAATAGCCAACGCTATGCTCAGAGCAAGTGTGACAATAGCGGTGTCATTGCAGCCACGTGGGTGGTTTAACCTTCCCCGGCAGAGCGCGTGGCGAGGGATGCTGGTCAATTAAGTAAATGGACACAAAAATAATTGGACGTGCTGCGCACAGCGTTGCTAAGATAAACAAACGAGCGGACGGAAGTGCACTTGTCGGGCGAGACTCACACACTTCTCACGGTTGCTGTGGTTTGTGAAATATCGATGGTAACACAGTCTAATCCGCGATCGTCCGTACTACAGTGAGAGCTTGTGTGAGGCATGAAGCGTCAAGTTGGGTGATACCTTGCAAAATCCTTCCGTTGATCATTTCGATATTTGTTTTAAACAACAATTCCTCATCCTCTCGCCATTGAAATCGGTATCGGATTCGGCATTAACTAGCATTACCATGATAATCATACCATTGTAAAGAACATGAACTATTGAAAGTTTGCATAGCAGAATTAGGGAAAATATGTTATATTCGTCACTCTTGGAGTTCCAGTTTGTATCTTATTAGTTAAAGAGTAATAGGAGAACAGCTAAATGAGACTCATGTCAAGGCTATGAGTCAGAAATGTACACTGCCATCAGGGACATCCAGAGAGTATGTTTGAGGGAATTAGAGTTCTGCCAATCTTTCGAAGTCTTCATTGTTTTAGTAAAACAGAATAACTGTTATTGTTCTTTACATGAGAGAGACAACAGAAAGACAGACAGAGAGGAAGAGACAGAGAAAAAGAGACGGACAGACAAACAGACAGACAGACAACCAGACAGAGACAGACAAAGACGGGCAGATAGATAGACAGACAGACAGAAGTGTGTGTGAGAGAGAGAGAGAGAGACAGAGAGAGAGATAGAAAGAGAGTTGCATAACATTTTAAGTTTAAATTAATGTCGTATTGTATTCCACCGAAACGTTCCTGTTCACAAAATAATCTCTCTTTGCCTTGAAATTAATATTCATTAAGCACTGATTTTGAAAACCTATGACAATAAAGTGGCTGAGAGTTAGGTGCTCTTAAAACTGAATGGCCGACAACATGTTGTCATAAGAAAACAGTTGTTTCTATTCATGAACAGCAGCAATAAAAAAAATAATCATCAATACATAAAATTAATTATTTAATTACTTTTTTTTTTGCATGGAAACGAAACAGTTCCAGGTCATTAGTTTCGATACCATCCACCTCCCCTCTCTGTTTATCTGCCCAGAGGCCCCGAGTACCTGTCCAGTCTGTGATGTATCCTGGCAGGAAGTGACCTTTGGGTGGACACCTGACCACAAGATGTGCGGATACTCTGAGACACGTGACATAATATGGAGGACACCAACAGACAAAACAAAAGAGTGTGACCCTCACTCATGCACGGGTAGAGGAGATTAGAACCCTGGCTTATCCCCACTACAGCCGCACGCCAGTCTCACCTCTGACATTCGTGGTAATGGATACTTCCGTAATGAGCTGGGAGGAAGGGGTGGCTGGTGTCACTCAGCCCTGCACGTGCGAGGTAATGAGGCTGAGAGATGAGTAGAAGTTGACCGTTGGTGATCCAGACTGCTGGCGCACTGGACACTTGAGCTGTGTCGTTTTGTTTTCACTTCTTCGCTAGAAAACGGACACAAACTCTTTCATCTTCAACAGAGATGATATCTGAGATAAAACAGTTGGATCCACTATTTCCATTGGTCCTGCTGTTCGATAACTTTTGAAGTTGGGTGATGACTAATGTCACTCGCTCTACCCGCCCCCATCACTGGAAAAGGTCTGGGTTCTCTATCAGTGCAATGTTTCAACAACCACATGAAATATTGAACATCAATGGTTAATATATTACTCCCACCCCCCACCCCACCCCCCTCTCTGTCTCTCTCTCTCACACACACAGACAACTAGCATCCATACTCATACACAAACACACATAAGTGTGCATAGCGACCCATAGAAATATACACGTCTCGGTCACCCTTCTTTCTTTCATTCTTTTTTTCTTTCTCTCTTTCTCTCTTCCTTTCTTCTTCTTCTTTTTCTCCTCCTCTTCTCCTTCGTCAGACTTCCTCCATAGCTGTAATCTTGGGTTTTGTGGCTACCAACAGCAATTCCATTTCAACAGCTTCGGTTGAAACTTGTACAGAAATTAACACAGCTCGAAGCCGAGAATGTGGGATTTTGAGATCGGTATAGTCGTATGTCAATGACAATGACAATAGTAAAGATTTCTTCACATGGCGTTGTTTCTGTCAATTACCCATAACTTTTATTATTCTGATTCATTTAACAGAAAGCAGTGAATTTTATTACATTCCGCTCCAGTCTACTTCTCCCTACCTCTCAAGCCCCCATCTCTTTTCAAGTTAGTTGTGCCCTCAGTTCTGATCATCGCCGTTGTATTTTTGCGCCTTCCAATTTTTTACCATCAATCTCCAATATTTATTTAATTTCGTTTTTTTTTTCGACGGTTCTTTTTTTTTTTCAGTCCTGTTCTCGTTCTCTACTGCTCCTTGGGCATACTGAGCACAAAGGGAGAACACGTCAGGGAAAACGAGCTAGTGAGCAATAAAATACCCAGTCTCCAGCTAGGCAACTCACTGGTTGAACAATACGATCCGTATTAGCTCTACGCAAACCACCCATTAAACTGATGGGATTATGACTTTCGCAGTAAGAACGACCACCATACGGAATTGTCCCCTTTTTGATGTGCATAATACTAAATATGAGCAACGAGGCACGATATCGCCTTTATGTCTTCGCTACTATTCGGTTCCTGTTTCAAGTGGTCATAATGAATGAGTTGTATCAATTGTAATAGCCTTTCTCACAGTCTGTTTAACTTACGAGCCAGAAGCAAAGAGAACAAGATTATATACAAAATGGAAGAAGTAAAGAATACAATAAAACTATCAAAGATTGCCGGTGCTCAAATAATGATTGGCGTCGGAACCAAATTACCGCACTTTACTATATAAATGCGCCCGTTTGCTGAAGGATTATAAAACGGCTGAATGATTTCGAGTACCGATTTTCATATTGACGATGTTTGCGTTGTGCAATGTAGCGCACTTCTATCGGCTTTTCCCTGCCCAGCCCCCATACACTCAACAACTCTTGAGCAGGAGACTAAAGAGCATGGGAAAAAACGGTTAAAACAGCCCAGTGACTCAACCCGCAAGAGGTCTTCAGTCTGTAACTGTCACCATCTCTTACAGGCCAAATCTTCCACACCAATTGTAACAGATGTTTCTTGTATACCGTGGTTGTCCTGGGTCTTACAAAATCATAACGAGCCATGGTACCATGCAAATTTGTGGCATTTTGGATCCAGCCCAACAGACCAAGAAACCAGTTACTGCCATTGTCACTTATTTCCCATGCGTGGTCATTCAAGTTCTACGAAAAGTTCACATCCTGAACTCTATGACCAGAATACGGGCTAATCTTAAACTTAAGACAATTATTAAACACGCCAATGACAATACACTTTCAACCTTTGGCGTATAAATAGCAACAGCTGCACGCGTCAAGCATTATATTTTTTCGCGGAAAGATTTAGATTTGACGTGAAAGTGGCACTTGTCTTTATGAGACTGTCCATTTAGCAAAATTTTAGCCCCAAGAACCAACTGGGTCGATGTCCCCTCCTGCGGGCTCTACAGATCACAAAATCTATCCCAGATGTTTATTAGAATTTTGGAAGTACAGAACACGAGAGACTTTGGCCATTCTGAAAATAAAAGAAAAAAAGAAAGAACGAACGAACGAAAGAAAGAAACAAAGAACGAAAGAAAGAAATAATTTTTAGATATTTTTTTTTCAAATGTTAATAATGGTACAAATATAATACTTGTATTGCATTTTACCATTCTTTCGTACTATTCAGAGGGCTGACATTTGGAACAATTCCTTCTCAAAAAATGAATTTGTCCAAAGCAACGAAAGGTCTTTCCGGGGGTATGAAGAGACAGAAGATGCTGCCTACATTCTACAACCATTACTGTAAAAGCACCAGTTATTCATTACAGCATCACAGCATGAATCGAGATATCAAATGTTATACTATTCAGATGTATTTTGTGAACTTCCTGTTTTCCCCTTTTCCATTGAACCGGTGCATTCAGCCAGTTCGCCTGACTGACCTTAATTTCCTGCAGAGATACATCATCAAATCATGCATTGTGACCACTGTGTGTATAATACACATTGGTTACGCATGAACGGAAAAGTGCCGGTTTCACCGGCTAATCAGACAACAGTGTTCACGATTAGCAATCACTTTTCTCGTAGCCATAGCGGCGTATGAGATACAAGTTCACGCCTGAACGTATTAAAACTCTCTCATAAAAAGAAGGGCAATAATATGAATTGCTTCCAGTTCCAGTGAAGCTGCAGGGAATGATTCAGATTCACGATGAAGATGATGAAGAACCAGATGACAAGTGCAGATATAGCAGTCATCGTTAAATAACACTGACAATAATTATTAGGCTATGATTGTGAGAACGGTGATGTCTGTCAGAATGGGATGGAAAGTGGATTTTATTATGAATATAATTTTATGTGACTTCTGGTGTCTTTGCCAGAATGTGATATCGGTATTTTCAATTTTATTATCTTCAGCAGTGATTTCATTATGGCTGATAATGAAATCAATGAAAATGTGATGTTTATACATAAATAATAATATGCACTCATATACATGCAAACGTATTCCATATTGAGCAAGGGAACTGGGGTTAACATTTCTTCAAAGGTAGCATTCTGTTGTTGTTGCTAACGTTATCTTAAATAAATCCCTGGGCATTTTCCATATTGTTGTAAGTGCATTTTTTTTGTGTGTTTTAGAGAAAATGAGGATTGAAAGCTTGAAGAGTTGTGTAAAATCACGACCAAAACGCATGCTACATTACATCACGAACACATATCTAGAAAAGTTTTTAACCGGTTGGAATGACACTTATACATAATAAAATTAGGAGTGAGAGAACCACTTTCATGACAAAACCTCAAAATCGGCAAAATATCGCATACAACAATTATTATGGCAAATACCTCTCGAAATACAGATGTCGTACTAAGTACACACAATGCACTGGCTGTTGTGTTAATTTAAGTCGCTGCATTATAAACTGATTGAATGTTACCTGAGTATTATTGCCAAGTTAACATTCTGAGGTTGGATCTCCACAAACCGCGAACAATTTTTATTGCAACCGGAAATTGTAAAAATTTCCTTGTGTAAACCCCAACAATCAACTGCTGGTTTGAAGAAAATGAAGTCACCGTAAAGTTCATTGTCTCCAGTTTGGCTTGCTAGTCCTCGGTGGAGAAGAAGACGTGAAGTACCTATTGTTGATACTAGCTCATTGTTAGGATGTCTTAAAAGGCAAGCAAGACCAACACTCCGTTTGAAGATGGATCCAATCGTAAATCATCTGATTTTATCCATCTGTGTGCCACTGAAGGAGAGCAGTCACCTGTCGAGTTATTAGCTCGACTGATTACATGGGGTTTTAATTATTCTTTGAGGTTTCATTAAGCTCTGGTCCTGTCTGCCTGGTAGCCCTCTTCATAGCCTCGCCATATTTCGTTGTAGTATAGGGTTTTACGAGGCGAACTAGCGGTGGCCTGGTGGGGTCCAATGGGAAGTTCTGGGTATTTTAATTGTTCTTGGCGCTATTGTCTCGCCTCTGTTGTTGTTTTCCTGTAACAATTAAGAGCAAATTACAACCTCTCGCGTGTTTATGCCGGGCGCTGGGGTGGAAATATGGGCGCCCACTTACCAAAATGTTAGACAACAAAGACACAGTCCATATTAAGATAATCATTACAGCTTTGTTCACTAGAAAGATCGGCACCAACAAGGAAGTACATTTACAGAATTGAAACCAATTATTGCTCGTTCATGAGGGTAATCAGTGAAGCTCTACCAAGCGTTTCACATGAATAATTTATTTAAAAATAGCATTCATGTGTCTTTTTTTTTAAAATGTCTCCCTTGTTCAGTTACTGTTATAGTTTTTGTTGACCTTTTTTTTATTATTGATATTTTCACCCTCTTCAAATATTTATCAGCATTGCTCTCTTATAGGCTTCTTTTTTTTTCTTTACTGCCTCTTCCAATTTTTCCCTTCTTCCATTATGTTTTATTCCCACATAGCAAGTCCTAACTTTCACATAACGGGGTCGTCCCTTATTTATCGATGGATATTGTTTATTGGGAGTTTCCTTCCCTTTTCAACCTTGCCAGGCTATGTAATCAGAAAGGAGACCAGCCTCTCCCCCATTCCCAATCAGACCGCCGAGGAGTGAGTCCCTTGAAAACAAAGCGAAACAAAAGTGTGGATCTGGTTCTAAGTGGAATTTGAACCCGAGACCTCGCGCAACCAGTCAATCGCTCTAGCCGCTGCTGCGCCTCTGCTTACCCGGGGGGATGGGGGGCGTCTAGATAGGTTTGCGCTTGCCCCCCCCCCAATCCCCTATATTTTGGGTAGTCTTTCTCCCATCCCGTATTCTCCCACCCATTTCTCCACACGAGCTCCTCCTCCACCTCCCTCTCTTTCTGTCCTGCCCTCATTATCTGGTCATTTCTCGATAAATTTGTCTGGCTGTTTGTCTGGTTGGCCAGGTGAAAGCTTATGTCTGAAGAATGTCCACAGAGTTACAGAAGTCCAAACTGGCCCAGTAGGGTAAAGACGAGATTATCTCAGTGTCCACAATGCCAGATAACAGACGTCCAACAACGTCGACGTCACCCTCAACCACACGCCTCATTCATCAAAGTCCTTCAGCCTATTATGATCAACGCGTGCCACTCACCGTAACCCAACACACAACAATTGTCAAAACGTGAACAGTCAACGTTTTCTCACAGTCCAAATCCTTTGTGTTGTTTTTCTGGCCAACATGACAAGACCAGGTTCCCCTCTGGCTTAAAATAAAGTAATTATTTCTAATATCATTAGTTCACATCACAGTACCAGTTCAAGTGTGAGTCAGATGGAAAGGTGAATACCTCAGGTCAGTTGCGATCTTCTTGATAAGGTATTCTGAGGCCGTGTTCGAGACCTTTTCATTCAACCAGTCGGAGCGTTGCGTTTGTACAATTTATCAGTGTTGTACTGACTCATTTGTAAGAGAGACGAAATCCAGTGATTGTCCGCCTCTGGCTTGAGCAAAATTTGCCAGTGCTGTAACAATGGTATTTGTTAGTTTCTCGATGTTGAACTGATGTGACCTAAGGTTCATGACCATAACTTGACATAGTCTCGTCCAAATTTAAGTACTTGAACTGCCGCGTGCTGTTTCTTAGATTAATTCTTGAATTGTAGCGAGAACCGAGAGGACACCAGGGTAATATGAGCCACGCTCATTGTTATGAAAGCGTGACCGTTTTGTATCTGATCTAAGTGTGAGCGCTGATAATTACTTCGAGTCGGGAGATTTGTGGATCATTGGCCCGTGACACCATATTTAGCTTGACCCAAATGACTTCAAACGAACCAGAATGTGATTATACTGGTCTTCAGATATTTATCTAACGCCATTAATTTGTCTAAACTACGAAAAAGTCCCAGATTCCTTGCAAGTTATACAGGTAGCTAGTGTGTATCCAGTCAGTCTCGACCTTAGCCCTTGATCGTTCTATCTCCATTTTCTGAAAAACTGGAGATCCTTTAGTAAGCACATTTTGACACTTGTTTAAATACGTTTTGGCACCTATCAAGCTGGTTCAAAGTTCCGATTTATTGTAACTCCTTATTATAGTACATTGTAGTAGAGCTGCAAACGTCTAACGTCGAATTTCTCAGTTGTGCAAAAATTGGAGGTGGAACAAACAAGAACTAAGGTCGCACAGATTGAGCATTCAGTGTACATTTTTTTTCTTACTTAGTGACCAGTGTAATATCTCGAATTTCGCTATATACGTGGAATAGATAGAGATAGTACGTACAGCCGTTTATGGCAGAAAATTTAATATTATAAAATGAACCTAATTGCAACCGATTTGATTAAACGGACATATTCGAGGATCGAAAGCTGACAATAGCTTAGCCTGTAAAAGTAAAAAGACCTTTGTTCTATTGTGTTAGATAACGAAGTTGTTCACAGTGAGCAGCGTGGATTTTAGTTTTGCGATGGGGACTTGTGTTTCATTTTGTTTTAAAATTTAAACGTAAAACTAGACACAGGCTACACTGATTACAGATGTTTCTGTATCTGTATCATTTAGTACTGCCGCACATTTGTGAGCATACGGTCTTTTAAACACTGGGCTACACAAGGCAGCTTAACCCAGTATAATGTTTAGGTGACCTCCTTTTTTTTTTTTTTTTGTAACCATTACGTCATTTTGGAAACCACGGACTGCCAGATCCTGATCTAATCTGCAAAAATATTCCCACCTCCAGTAAAAGAAAGTCATAAAAACATCTGGTTCAATGAGCAAGAAAAGGAAACTGTTTCGGCCCTGTGCGCTACAACTTTATAATAGGCTATATTTTTTTCATAATCTGCTGGACGCGTACCAATTTCAGGTTATCGTTTCTTATCAAAAGTGAATAGACGACATATTATAAATTTGGGACAGTGTTTCAGAATGGAAATAGGAGCCAGTTGATGGGGGTGTCTAATAATAAATTATGTAAGATGGTTAACATCATAGTTTCTAAATAAATAAATAAATAAAATAAATGATTAGATCAACAGATAAATAAATAATTCGAATATCATAATTATAAATAAGCAAATGAATGAACAAATAAGAAAATAAATTTAAAAAAAAAAAAATTTGATTTTCATTTTGGTTTACTTTTATATAAATCACACCTGATATTCAAGTGCTCCACTGTATCCCAGATTGCAGAAAACAAGCTGTGTTTGTGTGTGCATTTCTCTTTGTTGTTGTTGTTTTGTTGTTATTCCCTGTTACTATTGTATTTGCATGAAAGATTATACTTCCTGCACACACACAGGAGATCGACTGGATGAAAGACACACACACACACAAACAGATACAAAAGAGAGAAAGAGAGAGAGAGAGAGAGTTTTACACCTGATGGCTGAGTGAATGAGGATCGAGTGGCAACAATTCGGGTGTGACCCAGGCGTGTGACCTGGCAACGTGTTCACAACTATAACCATTTATTTCAGTCAGTTTTTTAAGCAGATAGCCTACATATGGTATTATCGTCTGCATTGCAAACTTTACATTAGATTCAGCCTTAGAGTATCCAAGCAATTAAACATTAAAATGTCAAAACCATTTAAACTAAAGTAGGTCAGACGTAGTTTTGTTGACACGTGGGGCAATAGTTTTAATGTTACCAATGAACTTGTGAAGTGTGATCATGGTTATTACAAAACATTTACTCGAAGCATCTGGCGCAACGAAACAATAATCAGATAGTCATCTTGATTGACTCACCCAACTGATGATTACATCTAAATGTAAGTGAGCACGCCTCTGTAACTGTGAGAACGTCGCTGCTGGTATTCGTACTTTTCTTTATTATCTGCCTGCTGGTTCTTTAATTTCTTTGCACCAGATGACAGACGTCGTAGCTACGAGTACCCACAATTGTGAGTGGATCTGACTAAATCGGGCATTAAAGACCTAAAGATCTAAAAGACCAAATTCCCGAGACCCTCCCCCCCCCCCCAAAAAAAAGAGGGAAAAGGTCATTGTGTATGGAAATTGAGATTTGCTTGTAATAATAATATGAAAGATAAGCCATTTATCCTGCATTCAGTTAAACTATTTTGCTTGAAATTGTCCCGGAAATGTTTTATTTTGATTTGTCAAAGATTTATGTATTTCACCCTTAGCTCACTCACAGTTTGTTTGGAGCTGTGCGATCGGAAGAGTTGAAATACCAGTCCATGTTCTCCATTGCCAATCTCCTGTACTATAATTCGCTTGAAATTTTTCTAGCAAGCAGTCATGATAACTCATTAATTTCTCTCACGTGTGTATAATCATTAAATGCTGATTTAAAATCATTTCGATCTTGAGGTGAGGTTGCCAGAAGAATAATCCTGATCGTTATTGTTTTCTGATTTCAAGAAAGAGTAATTCTTTTGTATGTGCCCAATACATATGTTTAAATTTCATGTGTAAAAGCCTATGTTGTTTTGATGTTGCAGTGATCTTGAATAGTATGCGCCGGATTGTACGTATTACCGTGTCTAGAAAAGGACAGAAAACAATAACAACAACGACAAAACTTATTGAAATATAAGGTTGGAAACATGAATCCATCTCTCCTCTTTGTCATGTTCATGCTCATGACCTGAACTTGGGGTTTTACTTATGTCCTTCTCAAATTGGGGTAAAATCATTGGACCTATACCCTACATCGTATGCCTGAGGAACGTACCTCCATCAAAAGTTCTGACACTTTTCGTACGCAGTGACGACAGTATTTCTCACAGAAACTTTACTTGTTAATGATTCCCGCGAATTAAGCTCAGTAATTGTCATTATAAATACACATAAATTTTGTGTCTTAATGTCACTTTAATACTCATTATATTTCACTAAACACACCATAAAGATCGCTGTAATCTCAACATTAGCATTCAACAAATATTTCAATTTTATTCATGAAACTTTGAAGTATCGGCGAACGGTTACCTTTTTTTTTTAAAAAGAAAAAGGAAACCGTTCGCCGATACTTCAAAGTTAAAAAAAAATGTTTTAGCCAAATTAAAACACCCCGACAAGATTTGAAGAATGTCCATTTAAACTTAATTTCCCACCATCATAAACGATGCCCTATTAATTAGCGCACCACTCAAAACACGCCAGTGCACAATTAATGGGTATTCTTTCAGTTGTAATATGAATGCTTTATGTCCTACGCAATCTCTTCCTCCGCTGAGATGTAAAATGATGGTAAAAAATTGCTGCCACACAACGGCATTTCTCTAGAAGATACAAGGGTGTAAATCGTTTGATCCCTTTCTACACAGAGGCCATTTATCATGACTTCAGAGTTGAGGTCGTAAGATCATTAGTACCGATTTGTGATTTGTTGACAGGCCTACAACTGGCGTCATTGATGTTGTAATGTGTTGAACACAGTAGCGGCGGGGATTCGTCGTGTTGTCATTCAGTACCGTGCATTACAGACAAGAGGAAACAGGACAGGGGTTACACGAGAGGAATGACAACCGCTGCAGTGCGTTACAAGTTACGCTCAAAGGAATCAGAAGTATCTTATGACTTTTGATGTGAGAAGCAATGGCGGCACGTGCTGAGGTAAAGGGTTTGGGGTGAAAACAAAAGGGGGAGGGGGTATTTGTGCGATAACCGATGGGAAATTAGAGGAAAAGGTGTCTGTAGAGAATGATTTGTTGTTATAATTTCAGTTATTGTCCTTCTCTCGTTACACTTTATCTAACTGTCTATCCATCCACCCATCCATCCATCCATCCATCCATCCATCCATCCATCCATCCATCCATCCATCCATCCATCTGTGCATCCATCCAGCCATTCATCCATGCATGCATGCATCCATGCATCCATCCATCCATCTATCCATCCATCCATCCATCCATCCATCCATCCATCCATCCATCCATCCATCCATCCATCCATCCACCCATCCATCCATCTATCCATCTATCTATCCATCTATCTATCTATCTATCTATCTATCTATCTATCTATCTATCTATCTATCTATCTATCAGACGCACCTTGCAGATTTGTTCTTATCCCTGTCCTTTGACTCTATTTCTGTCTTGAACGAAGTTAACCCATTGCTGTATTATCTCATTTAAGAAAGCTTTGGCAATTTTCTTTCATAATTATTATTTTCATTATCATCATCATTATTATATATATATAATATATATATATATATATATATATATATATATATATATATATATATATATATATTATATATAATTTTTTAATGTAGGATTATATTTCTATTAAGTGTCAGCTGAGACAAATTTATACAATTGCATAAATTTTTTTTATCAAAAAGCATCATTTTGAAAACTAAAAAAAAATATCCTTCACCTGGGTAAAAAAAAGAAGTTAAAAATAATTATATAAATTTAAAATTGTGCGTAGGGAGCAGAAGAAATAATTACAGGACAGCTTGAGTTAGAAAGATGATTTTTATCTTACCTTTAATGGGGTGGATTTGATTCATTGTGACAAGGTACAGCTGACATTACTGACTCATAACTCGGTCTGTCAAAATGCCCGCCCTCAGAGTGGAAATGGAAACTCCTTCTTTTGTGGTTTATTTACAAAAACAAAGTGCAAAGTTCCGGCCACGAGATGTCACGAAACAGAAAGCCCCCATAATTCACCGTCACTATTAAATAGTGTAGTCGCACTGGTTTTTGACAATGGAGTTTGAGAAATTGATGTCTCATTGTTTTCCGAGCCCCCGGTGAGAAAAGGTTCACACTGGAAATAATTTTATGTTTCAAGACATTGGGAACAAAATCGAAGGGTGAAACTTGCTCATTTATTTCTCCATAGCTCAGACAAGCAGGAAAGGAAATCTCTAAGAGACAGAAAAGGAAATTCGAAGTAATTTTATGTTCCTTGACGCATGAAACAAAGATTCTACAGTGGTCCACCGGAAACGGGGTATTAAGAGAAGGGTCAGTTTGTTTTGACCAGGAGCCAGAAATCATGGGCTTTCCTTCTCAGGGCACAGAAACTAACAGTGGGTTGTGGGGCAGACCAATGACAAATGGCCAGTGATTTTCTGCCGTTATGCCTCTGCCTTTCATAAAATGTTGCCCTCTATCATAATGTAGGGCGCGATCAGTCTCGACCCAGGCTATCCATCAGAGTAAAGTAGCCAAGCTGTGCCCTGACCCGCTGGCCACCCTTTTGGTCAGTCTGCCTTTCTGGATGGGTCTATTCACAAAGTTGGAAGTTGGAGAGCTGGAAATAAATGGTGTATGTTTTGGTGATCGATCTTGTTTCTGGTCCACTCAGATTGGACATCAATGGTTAACATAATATTTCTTTCTCTCTCTCTCCTTCTGTCTGTCTGTCTGTCTGTCGCTCTCTCTCTCTCTCTCTCTCTCGCTCTCTCTAATTCTCTCTCTGAACTACCCCAATATGTTATAATTTAAAGAAACACATTGTGCTCTTCAATCCTCAATTTTTTCCTCAGACAGCCTCTACCATGCACCGATAGCTTTCAATCGATCCTGTGTCCCGCCACCTCTGTGAGTGACATCATCAAGTCTTCTCTACACCCAATTTTATGTACTGGAAACCCCTTAAATCATGATTTACATTCAAATCAAGGCAAACTTCTAGATCTTTTCTCTAAAGTATGTTATAGCCAAGAGGAAGTGATTGTCATGTTCATTTTTTAAAGGCATATTATTTTGCCAAGACGTGCAGTTTCTCTTTGAGGACACAAGATAGGTTAATGGCGAAAAAGATTGTCGGTGAAAATCCCAACGTCCCATGATTCATCATATTAATAATAATAATAATAATAAATAGAATTTCTATAGCGCGTTTCTAATAAAATTATTACTCAAGGCGCTGTACATTGCATCAATGATTCATGCATACACTTTCCAAATCTCATACTAAAACACGCACTCTCATCCATACAAACTTTCAGTTTCACACACATAGACGCTCTTAGTCATATAACACTAGCTTATATAATCAATTGTAACATCAAAGTACAGAATAGAATTTTGAAAATTTAACGGTTTCGGAGGAAAAGGTGATGTTTTACGCTTTTCTTAAAGCTTTCAAGATTCGGTGATTCACGAATGTTCAAGGGTATCTGGTTCCAGACAAAAGGTCAAAAATACTTGAAGGATCTATGGCCTATAGTTTTATAGTTTTTAGATGGGATTCTTAAGATTGTTTTGTCTCTTGATGATCTTAGTGAACGAGATGGTGTCTGGACTTATGCGAATCTGATTCTGTAATATAATGAGACTTAGAAATTTGCGACATCAGACGCTTTATGGTCAGGAGAAAATAAAAGTAGCAAACATCTAGCTATCCCTATAGGCAGAATAAGTAATATAGACTTCATGCATGTAAAAAACTGAAAAGAGATATTGGTTATGTCCATGTTACACCAACCACCAGTGTGCTATGTTAAATTCGGTGACGAACCTTTTTGTGCAACTCCACACAGTTGCAGATTTACTATGAAACTAATCAGGCTAAGCCCCAGGGCCCCTAATCCCGGAGGGGCCCTGAAGAAACTTTTGTTAATGAATGAATTTTGGATGTTGCTGGTTGCGAAGGGGTTCCATAACAGTTCAAGCTTCAGAGTCCCCCCAAAAATGCAGGTCCGCCACTGCTCGTATACGACCTGTAAAACCGCGGGTCGGGATATGAAGACTCCACAAGCTCTGGACTCTTGGCTTTAACCACGAGTTACACTGACAAAGGCGACACTGATCACTAGGAGTAAAAACGCTAATTGTATTGGCACGTCACAAAAAGCCGGATTTGCGCCGCTCCGCCCACCAACCACTTGAAGAAACAGAAAAACACCGGGACGCTGGCCGACCCCTGACTTAACCCTCTGACCCTTGTCACCTCTGAGTGACCACAGCTTTTGTTCACCTGGACAGGGACTGACCAGCCTTTTGTCCAGTTTGACGCAACATGGACGGCTGTCCGGAGTGGGCTGGACATGGCATGAATGCTGGGACCTCAAAAGCAACTCCTCCATGTGAACTTTTACTAAGGCAATTATTCTGTACAACCGGCAACTGCGCATGTCCACGCTGATCTGGCTCTCACTTGAAGCGTGCAAAGAAATTCCAGGCAAAAGATCGACGGGGATTTAAATTGACACGGACATAAAGTGAAATTGAAAACGGAGATCAAATTACCTGGATTTACTCGCCAGAATCCGCAAATTAACCCTCGAAGAGACAAAATGTCCGCCGATGACACAAGCGGCCCCGCCGTGGGAGTTGAAAGCTTCGGAATGAATCTCTCCGTGCTGGAATTTTGGCATGGGTTCATGTTTAAAGACTTGGTCACGTGGACGCACGTGCCGCTGACTGGTCTGTGTTGATGAATTCGTTGTGGTTTAAGGTCGGAACAGATGTGCCAGAGGAAGGCATTGTGTGAGCGTTTTTACTGTCTCCATGTGAGCTGTGGCGTCACGAGATTTTGGAGTTAGCGGAGCTTGTCAAGAACTTACTAATATTCACATTGTTCTTAAATATAAAACAATATGACTTGACACATTCCTTCACTGATATTCACCAATCCTGAAACATTTTTCATGTAATCATTTTCTACGACAATGAGGGAGGTTGTGACACATATAAAAACGTATTGCCATGGTTTTGTTCACTATCAGAATGGTGACTAAAAAAGCAAAAAGTTAAGCTGTCTTTTACAGTCATGATTATTCATACATTTCTTGCGAACTGGCATTAAAAAGTAAAAATATTGTCTTCGTCTCCACAAAACAGTAAAAAAAACTCCATTTATTGATTCACATCTGAACAACATATTCGTATCAGTTAACGTTTGTTATTGTTATTATTTGTGTAAATTATTTTGAGAAGTGAATGACGAGACGTTTGTCCTACCGATTACAGCAGGTGTTATGCATCACTCGCTATATTAGGTTAATTCATTGTAAAGGCAAAGAGAAAGAGCATTAAATAAAAGTAAATTGTGAAGACAAGAGTAGCTCCAGCTGACCAGCCATTCGGCTACAATAAAAATTATGTCTTTCCTCTTTATCTCTAAAGGTTCTTAATATCGTCAAAATATGCAGGGGAAAGGGCTGGGGATTGCAAACCCGTCTGCAAATTTAACCTTATTTTTGTGACTCCGCGAGTCTTGAAAAATATCAAAGTGTTTGTTTGCAGAGCAGATTAGATCTGACATGTCATCAGTCATCAACAGAGGAAACAAAATTAGCAATGTCAGTGGTTGGTTGGCAAGCTCGGTCCAGGAGCTTCACATTACTTCAGAACCCACAGCTTCGCAGTGAAAGCAAAGGGCCTGAATAATAAAAATATGAAGTTAACAATCCTGAGAAATTGTCACAGCTGATTAGGCCTTAAATTAACATGTAACTTGAACTGTTTTATCTTTACCTTAACCTAGATTCTTGATTTAGAGAATAACGTTTCGGCCATAACTTGCTAACCAACAATGTGTGTAGGAGTCGGTGGCAGACTGGGGACACTTGCAAAAGCAAGACCGGATGAGCTTTGAACACCAAGTTCGCTGAAAAGACAATTCACAAACAACTCGGGTGTGAGGTATGAAAGTGAGGGATTTCATCCCAATTCATGTCTCGGTGTCCCTGGCAAACAAACTTGTAAACATTCTAATTTTTGCCGCTTTCACGGCCAAAATTGAAACCGGATCGCTGTGTTTGGCGTGCTGGGGCAGGGTGTAAGGATTCTGTCAGAGGACTTCTCGGCAAAACAAACAGGGATCTGGTGGTCCAGTGTGCTCACTCTGCGATGTGGCCAAACGAGGAAATAATAGCCACGGTCACAGACGCCGGTCGTTGATGTTGATGTAGTAAGGAGGATGGAGCTGGAAGAAAACGATGTTCATCAGCCTGTGATATATCTAAATCCCGATAGTTATCAGATTGTTTTATTTTCCTTCCACAAGGAAAGTTACACTGTGTTGATGTTGTTGTTGCAGGTGGTGCCGTGGTTAAGGTGATGGTGACTTCTGGCAGAGGGGAATGATGACGCGAACACAGTTGGCGGTGCTCATTTTTGTTTAGTTGATAATTTTGTGTTCCAACCCAAATCAATCAAAACTCAGCTAGGATAACATAATGGAACTTTCAAACGTCCAGAAATTCTGTCTGTGGAAAGTTTCAAAAGTTACTTTGGATACAACTGTATTCCATGCCAGCTTTCGAAAGATACTGTTATGGACAATACAACTATATCAGTTAGACCACAGAGGCATCAATGACAGATGTTTCAAAGATCTGAAGAACTGAAGAGAGAGAGAGAGAGAGAGAGAGAGAGAGAGAGAGAGAGAGAGAGAGAGAGAGAGAGAGAGAGAGAGAGAGAGAGAGAGAGAGAGAGAGAGAGAGAGAGAGAGAGAGAGAGAGAGAGAGAGAGAAAGAGAGAGAATTCCCTTGTTGCAGTTGGTAAGTAATGAATGCACAGTGACACTGGAGTCTCTAACATGCTGAAGCCGTCATGAAATAAAGACCTCATTCGGTCACTGGAGACTTTAATCAAACGAAAATACGACTTGCTAAATTATAACGGCGACAACACCAAACCCGTAGGTTTATAGCGACATTTCTGACCTCCAGTCTTGTTCAAGATAATATACATGAGTCTTAAGGTGGATAATTCTCTCATAAGCCCTGGTGTTCAACCTCACTGGTGTCTTTGTGACATGCCTTAGGACAACAAAATTTATTAGACAAATGATAATGTATGAACAGAGGTGGGGTGGAGGATAAAAGTATCCCAGTCTGGACTGAGAGTAATATCGCCTTTTCTTGAAAATGTATCAAATTTGTGTCAAATGTTTCAAATATTTCTTTCTGCCTTTCTAATCCCCCCCCAGCCCCCCCCCCAACCAAGTTCTTTTCTCTCTAACATAAATCACATCCCAAGCACACGACAAGGATGAATGCTCGATGTTTGTTACATACATAATTATTTCAAAGTACAGGTGATAAGTGCTTTTTTTTTTTTCTTAATTCACTTTAAAAGTTCAAATCAAAGCTAACAAAGAAAACAATATTTGCCTTCTATGGACAGACAATGACAACAGCACCGTTTTATCACAGTCATCTTTCTCTGTATTCCTGCAGTCTTCGGGTCAGTTGAACATTGGGGCCGTAAAATTGCTAGAATTGTCCAGTAATCATGGGAAAGAAAAAAAAAGTAATAAATACGGGTTCCTTGACAAAATTATGTAGGGCGAATTATCAAGACAATCAAAAAAAATATAATAAAAAAACTGAAAGTACAAAAGCCAGTGAATGTGACTGAAAGGTGTCTGTATCAGACCAAAGCGGCGATCAGATTTCGCATCTTGAGTTGATGGCGTTCCATAACATTAAAAAAAAAAAAAAGCACAAAAATAAAACAATAAAATAAATGGATACATTTTTTAGAACATGGTTGCGACTAGAAACTGGTTAGGACAGTCCACAAAATATGACGGAAATAATAAATGTCTTTAGATCAGAGAAACGTGTCAATTATGGGTTTGTGTGACATAGTAAGTGATTGATATCTAATCAGATATTTGGACCGGTGGCAGGGCGACTTATTTTATCGTCTAGAGGTTTCAACCAATGACAGCCGACGTTAGTTTATCAACAGAGTTCATCAGCGTAATCACAGATTGGCCAATGCGCATTTTTAACCTGCCAGCTAGAGGAGATTACTGATGCGCTTTGAAAGGATCTTTTTTATTGAGGCCATTACAAGAGCCGGGAAATCTGAGCGCGAGCGATTACAAGGGGCCGGGATTAGCTGGGGATTGCCGGGGGATGACCCCTGACCCTGGCCTAGCTGGAGAACTAGGACTGTCTCTAACCTGCCCAGGGGATGTAGGGGTTGAAGACCTGGGGATCGGGCAAACCTGACTGGACAGTCAACACAACTCATTTCATGACAGAGACCAGGGTGACCGGGTGAAAGAAATGAAAAGGGGTGGCAGAAAGGGACGGTAACGGAGTACTTAGAAATAAAAATAACAATAATGCACATGCACTGCTTTCTGCTTTCTTCCAGGTTCACTGAAATATGATTGTCCTCAAATCTTGTCTCCGAATGCAGGAATTCTCTTGAACATAATTATGATTATCCCTCCCCCCCCTCCCCCCCTCCCCTCCCCTTTCTTCAGGGGGATCGAAACAATTTTAGGTAAGGAAACTTGAAGTCACTGCCCACACCAGCGCCACTGCTTTACAAAGTCATTTTACGCACATATAGAATGCACGCGTGTATTGTGAACGCACGTATTCAAGGTGTTCAGCTGGTCTGCGGTTTTGACTTTACAAGCTAATGATAGCCACCCAACTAAGGTTCCTGTAAAGTTTCACGAGCTCCTCACCCAAGTTTGAAAGGACAAGCTGGTCAAGAGGCTAGCACCTTCCAATATTTAGGGGGGGGGGGACGGGGAGGGTTCCTGTCCCTGATCCTATGGTTGGTAGAATCAAGCACCTAGTCTTCTCGGAAAAGGATGAAAAAGTCAGGGGGCCCGTGTGCACATTGCCCACGTTAAAGATACCTTGGCAGTTGGAAATCGAGAAGAGTAGGCCTAACAAGGCCGCTGCCCTGGCAAAATTAAAAAGCACAAACAAACAAAAAACAACAACAAAACAACAACAAAAACAAAAAAATAAAAAGGAAAATAAAACCAAGAAAAATGAGGTGTAAATGCCAAGAGCAGCGAAACCTCCTAAAAATGAAGAGCTACAATCACTCTAATTTGAAAGGCTTTGAACTTCATCATTCCATTGCTAAACCATTTGCTAACGGTTTTACCGACAGCAGCGCATTCTTCACACTGGCTTTGACAGTGCAGCCCGATTCATGCTTCAGAACTTCCAAGTTCTAACATTTCCAATCAAATCTGGGATAGATTTCCTCGTGTTGGCCCGGGCGACCAATATTTCAATTTTTTAATTGAAAAAGGTATAGCGTTGCCCCGCGGGATAATGGCGAATCCGCCCAGTTTTTGAAGGCTTCGTGACCCGCCTAGATTCATTCTGTGGACAGGAGAACCTTCTTCCACCCACACCCTGTTCGAGGCAGGTTGTTCTGCACCACTCCTAGATGCAATACAATTGGCCACCAGTCGTGGTCTCTCTCCCCCCCACCCCCCCACCTCCCCAATATTAGTGCATCCCACCTCCCCACCCGCCATCATCTGGCTGTCATGTCCACTACTATCTGCCCCCGAAAGCCTTTTGAATTTCGTATGACAAGCCGTGCACTCTTTTCAAGGAAAGGATGTCCAGTTTTAGAAAAGACGGACGTGTTGGCCTCAGAATTTATTACACCATTTTCTACTTTACACTATCGAGCAATATTTCCTAATTTTTTGCAAGTTCCCTGATATTGCTGTATATAGATTAATGAACTTGCCTGTTATATCATTTCTCATTATGCCAGCCTGCCATATACCTTGGGTCTTACCGTAACTTGACCTGTCAGCTTTTGAAATGGAGCAAATCCTATATCCTGATATATTTCACTTCACTTTGGTACCTTGTATTGTTTCTATGCTGACACCCTTACGCTTAAAGTTTGACCATGAAGTAATTATTCGATTGGCTGAGTAAAACTGGAAATCACAGGGCCCTACATGGAAGGAATTTTTCACACGTAGAAAATTTTGAATGACTTAAATTATATTGTCTGGTTTCGGGGGAGGAAAGAAAGATGGTAATAGATGGCGATAATTATTGCTATCTTCTATTGTTGTTTATTTGTTAATTTAAAAAGAACCCTTCAAACTTCGTAAGGCGGCAGCCACCACGAATTTCAGATATAAAAATACAAGAAGGGCAGAAAGAGAGAGAGAGAGAGAGAGAGAGAGAGAGAGAGAGAGAGAGAGAGAGAGAGAGAGAGAGAGAGAGAGAGAGAGAGAGAGAGCGTTTGTGTGAGCGTCCACAGAGAGGGAGGACGGAGGGAGAGACAGACAGAGAGACATACATGCAGACTGACAGACAGAGAAGTCCAGATTCTTGTGTACACCATGTATATGCTAAGCTGCCTTCATTTTAAAACTTTGGCCATTCATTTTCATTTTGGCCTCAGCCACACTACTTTGCCAGTTAACCGAGCTGTCGTAATAGAATTAAGTTCTCATAATGAGCTATCATAGAAACACATTTAGGAGACAAAAATGAAAATGAAGCCTTGCATTGTTTAAGAATGTGAATTTAGGATGGAGGAAACGAGCTGCAAGATTGAGTTATGCAAATTAACTCACAGTTCTTTCTTAGCTAATTTCATTATTTTTCCGGCGTCCGATTCATTAAGAACGTCCAATCACATGCAAGGTCTCTTCCACCCATCTCACAGGGATGTCGATGTGTCCAAGTGTGGGCGAGTAGGCGTCCCCTCGCTATCCTGGGGTCCAGCTGAGACGGACAACGGTCACTTCGACCTCCTTCAACCTCTTCACGCCAACATCATCGTCCTTAAACTCCCGCTTTTCTCATTTTCCCGTCTTCTTTGGTCTCCATCTCTGTGTCCCGTCCATTCTTCTGCTCTTTTCACCACTGTCCTCATCTTTTCACTGGGTAATAATAGCCATTGGTGGCAGGTGCATGCGTGAAGCGGACACCGCGGGCAGTACAGTGCGATTCTTGATTCTTGATTAAATATGGGATCGCGTTCTCGCAGTGTCTTTGAGTGGAGGTCAGTTTAATTTTACGTTTGTGCCAGGTCAAACCACAACGGCTGACCGCTCTGTGTCCTCAATCCTGTTTTCATCTTCCCTGTCCCCCTTCCGTCCTCTCCTCCCGTCCCCGTCTACCTGTGCCGTAAGCATCCTCAAATCATTTTTACAGGAGGAACAAAAAATAAATAAATAAAAAATGCTAGAAATGCATTAAACGGAATTGCCACTGATATCACTCTTATTCTTCGTTTGTGTAAGAAATTGTTACTGAATTTATAGTGCCTTCGGAATGTATCCGTCTAGGACCTGTAACACTACAAATACAACACAATGCTGAAAGTAAAGCTTATTTAGTAAATGAATTACGTCAGTGATTCGCTTTATCGAGTGTACAAATCCTGGCCATACGCAGTTTAATAACAAACAAACAGTTTCGTGACATGTATAGGTCATACACATAATTATAAGTTACATGTCCAAATATCTCTTTATTATAATCTACGTTTGCATTGAATTCTATGATCAAAATGGATAAATAAGGGAATCCAGAAATCAAATAGAAGGGTTGTCAAGTTCAGACGGTGTACACCAACAATGTATTTTTTATTTATTTATTTATTTATTTATTTATTTATTTATTTATTTATTTAATTGCTAGTGATTTTGTAAAGTTCCAATGTTCAAGATTTTCCTTTATATCAAAGCAAAATTCACCTTTGATCACTCTAAAAGGAACAAATCAAGATGAAAATAAACCAACAGGACACCGGAGAAAGAGAGAAGGGAGTATGAGGGAGCTTGGAAGAAATTGTTCTGAACCGACAAATTTGAAATTATTCTCTTAAATGGCAAAGTTTAAAAGTGGCAAAAAGAAAAGGTCGTATTATGTTGCAAAGACCCACGTCAGATATAGTGTAGAAATGATACGTTAAAAGCAAAGGAAACAAAATGACCAAAGTGTGCAACGTACAACTTCTTCCTTTTGCCACATTTTAACTTTGCGTTAAGTTTTGCTATGGCCCTACAAATTTTTATTTTTTTTAAATGTCTCATGGGTGGGAATAACTCCGCTGTGTGTCTGTTCTGAAATCTAATTTTACAGTAAAGCAGATCGGTTGTCCGGTTCATTGTCCAGCAAGTGTCCAGTTCTAGCGGTGGACATGAGAGCCAGAGCTCTTCACATGACAAGCTACATTTCCCTACAACAAGTAGAATGGCATCCATCAGTTCCGTGTCAGTGAGAGAAATTGTCTGTTTCAAGTTGCTGTGTTAGAAATGAACATCACAATGAACTTAGCACTAACCCAATGTACAGGCTACTTTCCCGTGACATTTGAAAATATCTGAGGTCGTAGAAATGGAAGATGGTCGATTTCGGAAGTAACTATTCAAGGCAGTAATCGTGGACTGCGAAAATAAAACTAAAAAAAAAAAGGGGGGGAGGGGGAGGGGGGGGGTACGAAAGACAACTGAAAATTAAAGAATGTCAGCAGAAAAAACTGGTAATCATTATTTTCAATCCGATATGAACAAAATGGGTGATCTTCATTGTTACAGAGGACAGTTTTTAATGATGCTCAGGGCAATCTTACAAAGCTAAGCAAATGTTTCTAAATGCTCTGTTTTATAAAATATGATAAAACTGAGCAAAATGTTCTAACGATGTTCAGTGTCAAGAGAAGCAAGTGTTCTCCCTAGGACCATAAAACCCATATGTAACAGTGGCACTCTTTGAAGTTGTTGCATAGATGTCATCATTACTTTATATTGTGCCAGGTCAACAATCTTCTCACTTTCCAAAAGGCTATAATATTATACAGTTTTAAATCTTTACAGCACCAGATTTAGATATCAGATTTCATAGCCCCAGTCCTTCTTTCCCACACCAAATTTTTCGACACATCTCTCAGAGCTTTTCAATAAAATCATACGGTTGGAACAGTTTGAATATTACTAGATCAGAAACTGTTGTCAAATGAATCCTATAGGCGCTGCTCTATGACAACAATAATATGAAAGCTAAAGGGGACATCGTGATGAATACAAAAAGATTTAGCTTTTTTTTTTATTTTTACAGAGCCGGTAAGCGAGTGACTTGACCTTGTCAGCCGGTCACGGTGCCCCATGTCTGGGACTGAAGACATGATTGAAACCCTGATAAGGAAGATGATGACAATGGAAACCTAAGACGAACAGGGCTGCCAAAGGTGTGGGAGGAAGATACTCGTACATTGTAGCCAGTGTTGAGTACTGGGCGTAGGTCTGTGATTGAAGAGGGCAGTTCCACAGAAAATGTCCAAACGTGGCGAACTTTTCAGTTTACCGTGTTTACAGATAGTAATCACTGATCTGTAGACCTGTTTATTTGAAGTGGTTTCTGTCTACATTATAACACATTAATTTATATAAATTTGTATGCCTGTTTATGTAATTGATGGGTGGCCTGAGATTAATTTTAATATTTATAAATGAGACTGACGTGCCGTGTGATAAGCAGCTGGGTGATTTGGGAGTGTTTATATTTCGTGCTTTTCGGTTTTAATAGTGAAAGAGTCTGTCAAGACTCTGTACTTCCAGGACATGGCAAAAGATGGTAACTTTTTTTGTTCCTCCATTTCTTTCGATATTTTAGGTTGGATCCCATAGAAATGAAAATAAAACTATAATTTCTTATAAACTCTTTTAAGTGGTGCTTTTGTTTGATTTGTCAATTGAATCATTTGTGGAGTGACTTTTAACTTGCAGTCTTAACAGTAAAATTGTTGTTTTTATTGTTTTCTGTTTCTTCCAGTTCTACTTGCAGCTGGTCATGTTGTTGTTTTTGTTCGCGTTCAAGAACAATGCTTTTCGTGATTAATGTTTCCTTGTGTGTTCCATTATCTGTATTCTTGGGGTCTGGGCAAAATGATGGTTTTAAAAGGTAATGTATTTTGCTTCAAGCCCATTCAACAGTTTGATGTCCCATTGTCAACTAACGCATCTATTTTTGTCATACGGCTCGAAATTTTACCTCTAACCCTGTTCTTCTTTCTACTTTGTGAACGAAACGAGCCAAGAAAATGGAATATCCCATCTTCTTTTCTTTTCTGTTGGAGGTAGGGGGTGGGGTGGGGAAGGAGGGGGTATTCACACCCAGACTTGCACCCTGACAAAAGCTGCTCTTTAAAGTGTTTAGGTATCTTTCATTCATGTGGCCTTGCTCGTTGACCCTACTTCCTCCACGGACAATACCTAGAGGTGACACATTTCCTTTTCCCCCTCTTGTCTGTCCTGACTATGACCTGGAACATGTAGCATGACCCCTGTGGGAAACCAACCTACACGTTCATTCATACTTTGTATTCATTCATGACTTGGGTGAAAACTACATCTACGCCTACTGTAAAGGTGTTGAGATTTCCCATGGTCAGCCAGGAAAGGGGTGTGTCTTACTGGCTGAGATTTGCACTTTTTATAATATATTCTTGTTCGTAAGATTCTCCTACTATAGTTGCCGCCTTAAGCCTCTGCTAGGTACGACTGGGTTCTGCTAGGCATTCGTGAACATTGAAAGTTACCATAAGACTGAAATGAATATGATATATGCTAGAGCTACTCAACAAAATTTACAATTCCAATTCTCCCTCACAGCATAACGCTGGACCTCACTTGGGCAATTTTGTAGATTCATGTTCTGTTTTTCACGTGTCTGTCTACCCACTCATAGACTTTTTTTTTTCTTTGTCAACTTTCATCTTGCCATTGTCATCTATTTTAAAGGCACGGAGTTCCTGGAGTATTTTAATAATAATTATTATGACATAACAAGGCACACCTGATTTAGGGGTGATAATGTGAAGCATTCAAGAGACGGTTCTTCCAAAGCCATTATAAGTTTTCTTCATACTGTTATAATTGTATGCAGAAGTCCAGTTTATGTAACATCCTTTCATGTCTCAGAACGAAAACCAGAAATTATTTCCAATTTTTCCTATAGTGTCCTGAAACAGTATGCTCCTATCATATAATAAGTATCGTGTTTCAGAGGCGTCTTTCATTGTCAAGCCAGGTGACTTTACCGCAAATTTCAGACTGTTATCTCCTCCACCAACAAAGAGCTGGCACTGAAGCTTAAACTGTCGTGTGTCCAGAGCTCATTTAGTAATTGTTCATGTCCAGTGGGGACTTCCGATTGTAATTCAGTAAATTATAATGGTCAAGTACGTTGGGCGTGAATTGCGGTCGGCGGCCGGCAAATATAGTACATAACACTGGCGACTGAACCTCCCTTAGGACTAGTAATAATTAGGAGGCAAAGGGTCTGGAAAAATGAAGTCTGGATCGTTGTGCAATGTGCCTTTCTTGGACATCTACTCTGTACAGAGTCTTGTTTGTTTTCTTACTTTTCCAGTACTATTTTGCTTTTAAGTGATCATTCTATTTTTCATTTTCTCTGTACTTCATCTCATAACTTTTCAGAGATGTCAAATTCATAATTACTACGTTATTTTCATCTCCTCTTCTTCTTCTCATTATTTTCTTCAACGTTTGGGTTTCCAAACTTGTGCCTTTCATTACAGATGCTGGGTGTTTAACGTCTTAAATAAAACTTTTACGTGTCTTCCCGACCTTCGGGCATGCTGATATCTTGCCAAAAATATTCATTATTTTCTTCTTCTTGTCAAATTTATTCATTTATCTAACCCCATTTCATCAAATCTATCCTTGTTTACAATACCGTAAGCTGGACAAAAATAATTTTCATAGACAATGATAATACACGAGTATTAAACAGCAGTTCGTGCGCTGAATTGCACAGTGTCAAAAACATCTTTTTAAAAAAAAAATATAGATCTAGATAATAAATGAACCTTGAGAACTTGGTGTCACGAAAACTCCAGTGAGAGGACCAGGAAGTCCCGTCAATAAACTTGGCCAAAATCGCCAGTGTGAGAGACACCTTTGTTACGGGCACATCTTGGTGTAAGGGACGAGAAGGTCTTTCATATCCCTCTGTAACCTGGCCCGCCCTTCAGATTTTCATGCTGTTTAATTTCCACAAACATGGGATCAACGAACAGAAACGAAGACGTGTAAAATGAGACGACAGAGAGAAAGAAGGGATTCCCAATACAAATCTTTACACCGAAACTCAGGACTATAGGATTAAGGAAATCCTAGGAAAGAAAAAAAAAAGGATATGGAGTTGAAGAAAACAATGTAAATTCAAAGAGTTTCGCGTTTTTTTTGTTTTTTGTTTTCGTTTCAATGGCATTTAGATTGCGAAAAAATACGGTAAAACTCACTGGTTGGAAGGAGAAAAGGATTTTTGAAAGCATTTGTGAGGATTTCTTTAAAAATTTGAAATCAACCTTTTGTTATAGCACCATTAGCCCGTTGCCACCGCTTTCCCTGTCTGTATTAGTTTGCCAAACTTTAGAAGTTGGAACTACAAAAACAACAAAAAAAAACAAAACTCACTTGGCTAATGTTAGTTTTAAATCTGGACCTATGATAGACTTCCGTTATATTTGCCAAGTGCCATCCTTCAATTATTGTACTGTATAGCATACCAATTTTTAGAAATACCATGCAATTGTATTAAGTCTATTTATTACTTTACCAGTTTCAATACTTTTGATGGAGTTGTCACTCTGCCTTTATCAGAACTAGTTCAGGTGGCTGTTCGTGAACTATTTTATACTTTGGGGCTGTTAAGGAGACTGGAAAGTGCCTACTGATCATTTGAAGAGGAATAAAAAAAAAAGTTGTCGTGCTTTAGAGAGGGGGAGGGTAGAGACTTTGCGATGGACTTAGGCATGCGAGAACTGTATGATCATCACATCTATACTTATACTGTAAATTATTCATTTGCATGTAATACTGACTGTCGTGACATGCAAGCTGCGGTTTGCTGTGAAATTCTACTTATTTCTTGGAAATCACGTTAAGTGCTGCAATTATTTTCCAGAAAATTCATAATGAAATTGAACGTCATCCGCATAATCAACTTAGCCACACTATTATCATCTACATGTACATTCTCATCTTTATCAATATTCAGAATTTCAGAAGTGCATAAAGGGGAGGGGGGGGGGCTGAAAATGGCCCCAGATAGAGTACTGAAGATACTGGTGGCCTGATTAAGTGTCCCACATCGTGAAGTTCCGCTCACGCGAGGCCGTGCCTATCACTTTCAAAAGCTCCGTTCCTCAAAGGAGGACTGTCAGCTCCTCACAAAGACACAAATTGATTTTCGACTCCTCGTGCACGTGGCGTTTGTGTGAGCGTCCACAAAACAATGACTATCACAGATATGCTCACTAGCGAACACACTCGCGGGCACGGTTTGTAAACTTTCCTCACCACGAGTTCCTATTTCACTGTTTGACTCTTCAATGCCAAAGGGGATTTTCTTCTCCTCGGGTAACGAGAGCGGAATGAGATAGAAAAAGCACTTGTCTGATGACGAAATGGCTTTGATGATGTCATTAACTTGCAATTTAACCGGTTGTTTTGGACAAAAACATTTGCGGCTTTGATGTTTTCTCTTGTCGCGGATTAACCAACATAATAGTTTTATCCTTCCGGGTCTGCGTTCTCTATAGGAGTTGCTAACTTCTCATTTTCATTAGCTGCACGCTGAAACACTGGCCTCGGTAATATTTTCTAATTATTGAGTGATTTTACTTCACATTGTTGGTAGAAAAGTTAATGGCAAGTTTGACTTCAACATTTCGTACACAGAGGTTCGAAACTGAAGATGCCAATGACGCGTCCTGGTTAAATAGAACGATTTCACATAGCAGTGAGCCATGGTTGTTTATTTACTTCCTTGAATAAGGATTGATTCTCATTTCGTTATCCTACTTCCCATTTTGTGGCGCTTTTGAATATAACCAACGACTAACTGCTTCTGCGCCAGATAAACGGCACGTAATTCCCAGTCGCTAATGAATAGGAAGAACCGGGCAGTTATTGCACCTGAGAGAGAGCACTTCCACCCATCACCCTTAACATCACTGAAGATCTTTAATAAATTGAGTTCTACTTTACTGCCACCTGGAATCTTTCTTTTCTCCACCTCACCCTTCCCCCATTCCCCATTATTCATTTATTGTTCATGTTCGAGGCTGTTCCAACCCCCCGGCAGCTGAACTGGTGCACCATTTTTCAAACTGAAATTGCTCAGGGCTCAAGAAACATGAGCCGGTACTCCTGATGACAAATTGGCTTCTCCAAGACGTTTATTGCGTAATTGATGATGTCAAGGGTGAAGAACTTTATAATTTGACTTTTCCTGAGGGATCAGGTGAAAATGTCAAGCGATCTGAGAGACATTTGAATTGCGGTGTATGGCGATGCACAGGTGATGCGAGAAGGTG
Source organism: Onchidella celtica (assembly GCA_963931925.1). Lineage (NCBI taxonomy): Eukaryota > Metazoa > Mollusca > Gastropoda > Systellommatophora > Onchidiidae > Onchidella > Onchidella celtica. The sequence goes on along the minus strand of OZ007568.1, from coordinate 17,958,429 downwards.
AAAGGCAAGAAACACGATCTACGGTACTCAGGTAACTCAGAATGGGATTGTGTCAAACTGACGAGGAAATAGAAAGATCGGCTCATCTGTGTCCACGGCACGCCCATCTTTGTTAAGAGCGAAGAGTTTTGAATGCAATGAAACCTGCCAGTAATGAAAGTAAAGTAAAACTAATACTAGTTCAAAAAAGGAAAAAAAACTTAGCACATTAATGAAATAATCGCCCTTCTCAATGCGTTAAACTGGATTAAATGCACGAAGATTGACTCTTTCTATCACAAAATTATAGTTTGCAAAAAGTATTTGCAACAGAATTAAAATTTCTCTGTCCAAAATAGTCAAATTGAAAAAAAAAAGGAAAAAGTTTGTAACCTTCATGAAAATTGAAAGAATTGCAGTAACTTCAACACGGTGACATGAATAGTTTTTTTGGGTTATGAAATAAAGTCACACACCTTGTGTCTTGGATATCTACGGGCATTTAACCCTGTAGTGCCCAGATGAAAATTGCCAATCCCAGAACTTCTGAAATAATACACTGAGCTGATTTTAAATAGTTAAATTATTGCAAAAATATAAATGTATGATTGGAAAAATTATTAGTAAATAAAATAGGAAGAAGAAGTGTATCAAACATAGAGCATTTTGACTCTAGGTAACCTATTTCAAAATGGTACACTGGGTGCTAGAGGGTTAAGAGTAGTGAATAAAATTGCATAAAACAAATTCTGGTTGACAACCCGCGTTTAGACCTGCATAGTGGATAAAAAGAAAATACAGCGAAGAAGAAAAAACACGCGAAGAAGACGAAAAAAGATTAAATGTGAAAAAAACATGAAGAAAATCAAAGCCAAGATTCCAAGAAAAGAACATTCACAACAGTAACTCGATATTTCAGAGGTACGGAGACTAAAGACTGTTTAGGGTTTAGTTTGAACCTCAGTTTGGTTTTTACAGTGTGTCATCTCCATAACAGCAATAACTACGCTTTGCACCGTTTGTTGAGAAGACTAATTACCAGAATATGAAAGTTCATAGTAGTCTATAATGGAGGTTTAGCCATTAAAGTGATGGATGTGCAGGCTTGCCACCAAGGACTTTTGCTTGATACCTTCCTTCCTTTAATTTTCAGTGCACCAAGTCTCTCCATAACTCCTATTTTAACTCATTTGTCTTCATCCAAATTTCGGGCACGATAGACCTCCCCCTTGCTCTCTCTCTCTCTCTCTCTCTTTCTCTAAACAAACTAAATTAAAAGAGCAAAGGAAAAATGGCACCCTCATTTAGTCTTTCTATGCCCGCTGCTGGTATAAAAAGGATTTAAAAAGAGAGAGAGAGAGAGAGACAGTTCACTTCTAGCACCATTCCTTTATGACAGTCAACCAGTCTTGATTTTTTAAAGAGGGGGTCATTAATAATCAGAACCCGGGGGATAGTGGTTGAAGCCATGATCAGGCAAAACCCACAACAATAACGATAACTAATGACCTTCATCCAAGGACTAAGCGACTAGTTTATCACCCCTTGACGTTGTGAAGTCCGTGAGCAAGAGCCCATCAACAATAACAGTCGAGAACGGATTTTTATTGTTATGGAGAAAACCTGCATTCCCCTCCCCTCTCTTACTCTCCATGATTTGTTGTTATTGCAGCAAGATTGGTGAAATGTCCCTGGTTTTCGCCTATCGCGTCTGGTCATGAAGTTCAGTATAATTCCAAGGATACAAGGCTGTTTGTCCTTGATGCGTTCCGGGAAGTCATGCCAAACTAAATTTGTGAACTTTAATCATTTTCTGATTTAATTTTCCTTGCTGAATTCAATGTGTGCTATGTCTAAAAATGCGAGGAACCCTGTGAAGAGAAAACGTGTGTTCTATTTTGTTATGAAGCACAGTGAACTGCTAACAAAAAAAAAAAATAAACTGAAATATTAATATTGCCTGTTGTTTTCAAAAGGAAAAAAGTCACTGACTTATTTATTCCATATATCTTTCGTTTGTTTATACATTTGCATTTATCACAGACAGACAGGCAGGCAGGCAGACAGACAGACAGACAGACAGACCTACAGACAGACAGACAGATCAGCAACTGTCCATTCAGTGCTAACATTTCCTTTCACCATCCATCCGTCCACCTTTTCTACCCTTGACAAGAGAATACACAAACTAATCAAGGCCGCCTCAGCTGGTAACTATACGAGCTTAGCCATGTCCAGCACTAATGCTCACCATAGACACTGAAGCTTAAGTATGACTTATTGCCAGTTACCGTGCAAGAGCCGGAGCATCCCCGTAAATTTGCAAATCCAGTGCTATTTTAAGTCCATGCGATATCCATAAATCTCGATTTTTCAGCCAGAACCTTCGGTATAGCGAGTGTCTATAGAGAAAACGTGCAAATAGAGGTTTGTGGGGCAGAAAGGGGAAGCGGTGGAGAGCAAAGAGTAACGTTAGTTGTATATAGAACGGCAAGAACGAAGTTTTTTTGCATTGAAAATATCTTATCGTTCCCAGATAGACCAAAATTAACGACGGTTTATTGGTAGAGACTATGGCTCATTATCAGTCATGCATAGTATGGGTCATTCTCAGTTATACATAGTATGGGTCATTCTCAGTCATACATAGTATGGGTCATTCTCAATCATACATAGTATGCGTCATTCTCAGTCATACAAACTATGGGTCATTCTCAGTCATACATAGTATGGCTCATTCTCAGTCCTAGTACATGCTATGGGTCATTCTCAGTCATACATGCTATGGGTCATCCTCAATCATACATACTATGGGTCATTCTCAGTCATACATGCTATGGGTCATTCTCATTAATGCTCAAGGCCCTAACGCTGAGAAAAACCTCATTTGTCAACTTCATTTTTTGAAATGGTCAAGTGAACCCATTTGGGGTCGCACTGAAAATTTGATACGTTTAAATTCACCGGTTATCACATTTTTAATTTTTTTTTTTTTTCTGTATTTTGTTCATGCAACTTTATGACTCGCGCCAGGAGATTCATCCTTTGATAATGGGTTTTTGTGTGAAACACGAACATATAATCATTATCGGCTGACCCTGTTTGACGTCCACCCACCAACGCAGTTTTCCCAGTGATGAAATATTGGTCTTGTCACTGTTTGACTTGACTTTATGGTTTGTCCACTTTTGAGGCTGGAAACTGAGTGAAGAGAAGATGGCTTCAATGATGGGTTAGTCGGAGTTGGTACTTAACTCAGCCACCGCAACACAAAAGCATGTAATGCTTAGCCAAATAATAGTACTCACTAGGTTCCAATGTGAATTATGGCCTTCAGAATTACTAGCAATCGCTTCTGCTTCGGAAACTTTGAGGGAAAGAAAAAAAATTCGAGAAAAAGATAGAAAACAAGCAAGATAGTGGGGGGGGGGGGGGACATGTTGCATGGTGAGTGCACATGGAACATTGTAAGATAATGAGATAGGCGTGAGCAACCAATGAAGGAGGGGGGGGGGGGGAGGGGTAGACGCAGGGCGGTCGTGTCGCTCCACTTCACACACTTGTACAATCAAAATCCGGACCGAAGGTGATCGCGTGTCGACCTTCTAAACTCATTTTGTGTCCCTAAAACCTGGTTTAATCAGCTACTTCGTCTCTAAATTGGATTTCAAAAGATCGTCTAATCAACTATTCCTGACTCCTGATGATCTAATTAATACAAGACACGAGTTAAATGCGGCTAAAACAAAAATTAATACACCTTTATTTTATTGTGCAGGCGAATTCACCACGTTTCAATTTAGAGCTCATCTTCATTGTTTATCCAATGATGTAGCGGGTGTGTGAGAAGGTGTGTGTGACAGGGTGCGTGGCCTTTTGACTAAAGGGTAACCTCTCAGAATCCAGGCAGGTGTTTCGGCACTGCGCTAGATGGTGTCATAGCAAAATATTGTCAATAAGGAGACCCCCTGCAAAATGTGAATAAAAGAGAAAAGCAGGTCGACATGTGATCGCAAATGTACCTTTCAAAGACGTACCTTTTTACGATCATCAACTCGGGGCCTATCAACGAAATCAAAAACAAAAAATTCAAACCAAAGTCCACGTGTTGCGACACATCGTTTCTAAATATGTTCGTAATTTCGCTGATTGAGGTGTGTTGTGAGGGCAACTCAACAATGGGAACAATTTGAACAAGTTTATTTGAGAGCAAGAGGCTAACATTTGATACCTGCAAAACATTGGGGATTAAAAACACGTGTAATCTGGCTTTGACAGTGATGCATGACTAATGTAACCGGGGATAAAATTATTACTAACAGGTTCTACACTAAAACATTTCTTTTCAATTTGTTATCTTGTGATAGCAACTGCCTTGAAGTGATGAATTCAATAAATGGTATGTTGAAGTGGTTGATTTTGTTCTAAATATTTTTTATTTTGTTGTTGACGATGAGTGTGGTGCGAATGTCAGCAGTAAGAGTGGTAATTCGAACAAGAATTAAATGTTTCAGTAGATCTGGATAAACAACGCAACTGTGTCCTGTATAATGGAAGTTCTGCGTTCATATACTGGTCAGAATGGACAGTTGCCTAAACATGGAGACATTTGAAGATAACTTAGTGAATACCGTTACTGTCTTTGTTTCGTATATTTGTCAGGGACTCTGTTTGTATTTACCCCGTGTATTTTAAGTCCGTGCTTGTATCCACCATGCTTTTTTTTTTTTCTATCGACTCTAAAATATGTCATATTTTCAGTTCTTTTAATCACAGAGTACAACATATGTGCAGTGAAGCCGTTTATGCAGTTTTCATTAGCAGCCACGGGGCACTCTCCACGGCCACACGCATCTGATCCCTGGAGACATTTAATATGATCAAAGATGTCATTTAATCTCTCTTGTGACACCATAATAAATGCCAAATGGTAGGGGGAATGTTTGCAATTGTAGAGAGAGCAACACCAAGATTTGAACCTCCTGTCAGTCGCGTGTCAGGGAATTATCTGATGCGGCAACGTCGCTCCTCCTAAACCCGCTCTGTCGGATATGTTTCGGTGGCTGCTGGAGTCGGGATTTCGAACTACCAGTTATATTGTAATGCTGATGTCGCAGTCGTCATTCTGATGATAACGATAAAGTGCAAGATGTAAATAATGAAGAAGCAAAACGTATCAAGGATTGTTATCTTGATCATTAATTTATGCCGGTTCAGTTCTTAATGTTTGTGGGATTATTATAATAATTTCTTTTTGTTATAAACCGGCGGGTTTCTGGCTCATAAAAATATTGATAAAGATAAAATTTGTAATGAATACAAAAGTGGGGTGGGCGCGATCTGTCACAGGCTGAAGCCGGAGTAAGCGCACACAACAGACGGATGATCGAAAGAGCCCGGGCGGAGGAAAGGCTATAGATGTTTGATATGAACAAATATCATGTCAGAACAAGTTTGATAAGTTTGCCCACACAAATTCTGTCTAACAAAGACGACGCAATATCAAAATCGTGCACCAGATGGACTGTAATTCCCCTTGGTGCAGGAGATCTGAGATATTGCGGTGAATCATAATAGTGAAATTTGGGGAAAATAGCAGTACGTTTATAATGACTTAAGCATTGATGTATGGGGAAGATTTTTTTTTTCTTAAGTTTTTCTTTCCCAAACTCCGCTTCAGTTTGAAATGCCCCATGGCCTTGAGTTTTTAAACGTAATATTTGTGCATGCTTTGCTGTTGTTTTTATTTATAACAACTGAATAGCTCCGACTACGAACGGCTTACAAAAATATTCTTTTCTTGGCCTGTTTTTCTTTTCTTTCTTTTTTTTTTTCCCACACATTTCCATCCGTATATCGCAAATTGTATTTTAAATAATAAATTCAGATGAATTCAGAGGAAAAATGTCTATTTATTTCTTGCATTATTTTGTCAAATTCTGTGCTTTCAAGTTCTGTGCCTGCAGCCAGTTAACATGTGTGGCAATTTTTCCGATTTCCGATTTCGTCTATTGTTACATTTGTGGAAATTTAAATATGCGCTTTATGCAATATTTTTTTTTCAAACATGTCTGGCAAATTCAATATGCCAAGCTTGGCTTAACAGTGAATGAGCTATCTTCATTTCTTAACACTGAGTCTGTAGGGTACAAAGATAGCAAACTATTTTAATAATGTCCAGGATATCTTCATTATGTATTTCGACAACACATGTCCATTACTACATCCAAACATCGGTCACTAATGATCGGATATCGATTAAATGTCACCGCTATGATGACACGCAGATCGAAGCCACTGATTATTTCCCTCAGTGCCGCCATGTCATCGAACATGCCGTCGTCATTCATTTTCTCTCCGTTATCGTCAGTATTATCAAACTCTCCCATTCATTCAGATGTTGATATCATCACTGATATCTGCAGATAGCTCAGCTCTCTGCCTGTCCACGCCATGTCCGTTATTCTAATCGGTTGATCCCCCCCACAACCCTCAGATTGGAGACCACCGTCTGTCCAGCGCCCCTGGGCTTCGATCTCTCACAAGATGGATTCTTACAGCACGAGGTTTGCGAGGGGCCCAAAACTCAACTGGTCTAAAATGCAAACAATGATTTTCTGTGTTAAAACTTTTCTTTCATTTAAAAAAAAAAAACTTTTCATTCATATTATGTCCTGAATTTTTCACTTTTCTCCGTAATTCATTTTTTTATAACGGAAACTCGACGTAACCTTTGTTCTTACATATCCTGTCCTTGTTTTTTCATAAAACTCTTGCATATTTATAGTCTTTATTCCATCCTCTGCAGTTCATAGTTCTGTCGAATTTTGTCTTCTCTTATCCACTTTCTGCCACATTTAGTTAGTAATGTTTGTGGTTTTAGTAGTAAAAGTGGTATTCTCCAACAAGTTGATAATAAACAATTAACTTCAAAATGTAGAGATAGAGCCAGAAGAATTAATGTAAATTAATAAAAGACTGAGATACTGAAAAAGTATCTGCAGACGGATAATGAATGTTGGACGGGTAGCCAACCCTATATCCAGGACCGCATGACGAACGATCGTAACTTGACTTATTTCAAAAACATAGATAACTGGCATGCTTGTACCCTTGACAGCCTGCATGAATGGGGAAGGGAGGGGGGGGGGTAAATTCTGAAGTCGAAGGATTAAATGGCGGTTTTTAAAATACGATAACTATTATGTCTGAAAAAAAGAAAACTATTAAATGCTTTATTTCTCTTTTTAAAAAAACTTGTAAAAACTGAGTTACGATAGTTTATCACCAGGCTATCCATATGCACCATTAAGATCACTTGAGCACCAGGTCCAGGCTATCCCATGCGACGCTGCACACTGACGGGAGACGACCTTTAGGCAATGTTATGACGTGGAGTGTCCGGTACCTTCTGAAGACGCGGCACTTATGACAGGTCATCCGACTAAATGATGGATTATCCAAGATTAAGTCAAATTAGGATTGGATGGTATTGGCGTATCTGATATCTCAGAAGCATTTTGAATAGCAATGATCGCTTTTACATTGACAGTGGACGAAAAATCCTTCTTGGTTAAAGCATGTCATTCGTGGCAGACCGGTACAAATTGTATCTCCCTCAACCTGCAATCCTTTCCTTCTGCTCACGCTACTCTTGTCATTCCATTCTTTCTCTCTCTCTCACTCTCTCTCTCTCTTTCTCTTCCTCTCTTTCTCTCCATCCCCTCTCTTTCTTTCTTTCTCTCTCTGTCTTTCTCCCCTCTCTTCCTCCCTCTCGTTCTTTCTTTCTTTCTCTTTCTTTCTGTCTCTTTCTTCTTTATTTCTCTTTCTCACTCTCTCTCTCTCTTGCTTTCTTTCTCCCTCTTACTCTCTCTCTCTCTCTCTCTCTCTCTCTCTATCTCTCTCTCTCTCTCTCTATCTCTCTCTCTCTCTCTCTCTGTGTGCATGTGTGTTTATGGGAGTCATTTCACAAGTATCACCAGACTGTTTCTTTTTTTCTTTCTCTGAACCTCTTCTCTACATAAATGTTTTTATACATTGCACGACATCAGAGTAAGTTGGAAAAATAATTTAATAAGTAAATAAGATGACAAACATACAAGAATTGTTACTGTCTTCAATACGATCCAAGAGTTCTTGCCATCAGTGTTGGGATAAATTACAGATGAACATCCCCCTGTATCTTAACAATTTGAAGAGAAAAATCGCATTAAGCGGTTTATTGTAGAGAGCAATCTTCCCGACTAAGATTTTGTATTTTTCAAGTCCACTAGGTTAAATGTAGCATTAATCGCGATCAGCAATGAAGAATTGCAGCGAAATATGATCATCACGGGTGGTTGTCATGAGGTCTTTGGCTGGATCTTTGAGATTCATGGTGGATCATTGTTTCCTTTCTGTGTCAACACCGTTTTGAACAGAAATTGTTCCGCGATTGTCTCTCGGGTAGCAAATGCAAGGAATGATTTATGTTTACATTGTAGTGTAAACAATGGCATCTATTATGTCATAACATTAAAATTTATGACGAAACTTGGCCTATCGAATTCCTCGCTAGTTCATCTCCACTCTGTGATAAGGATTTGACCCCCTGCTAAGAATCGTTAGTTTCGTTCCGTGGTTGTATGGAGCTGCGAGAAACACCATCTCTGGTATGGTGCATTGTGTGATGAGAGATGACACGGCACCATTGTCTGGGAATGATCACTGAAAAAGGTCGTAAGTGGAACCTTTGTAAGAACTATTTCTGTCGTGTGACGTCGATTTCCTGCAACTTGAGCATGGGATCCACAATGCCGGAGATAAACAACTCTTTTTTTTTTTTTTAACCTTTCCTCTAGATCAATTAAACGTTTGTGAGTCTCTTGGTGCGTGTGCATTTACGAAATGTAGTCATTAATATTTAGCAAAGATTGCTCACTCAAAAGAATTTCAAAACTCCAAATTTCTATAATTAATTTGGACCTATGATACTCAGAACCTAATTTGAGTTCAATGTGAGTAGTCTATAGTTCACGATTCATAATACTTCCAAGATCATTTCTGACGTACTTTAAGCGAACCAGGTGAACAGAAGTACATTCTGTACGACGCTAAGAAAGTCTGAAAGATTTTAGAACATACAAAACAACATTTACCACTTATCATGCATTCTCATTTCGTAGACGCCTAATTGGTTAGAAATTTGGAGAAAAAAAATTGAACAGCATTATTGTACCTCAAGAACTAAATCCATGCTTGAGAAAAACACAGAGAAAAAAAAACAACACAAAATGCTATACCTATTTTATTATAAATTTTTTTCTCAGACTGGCAAAACTGATGATCTCGACATACGACGTTCTCGCATACCGTACGCTGGAATATCGGTGGATGTTCCCTAGTTATGATGTTACAGGGCGTAATTGTCGTTGCAATTCTGGTTTAATCCCATTTTGACATGACCGGATCTGAGGAAACAATTTAAACAAATCCTGCCCGTGCATATGAATTTCCAGGGATGTCGACACTTTTTTAGTGGAGTAAACGCTAAAAGAAACTGCTGGGCCTGAAAATGAACTGCATCGAAAAAAGAAAATGTAAAAATTGGATCTTATGGGAAAACGAGACGAGATCACTGGAGATTTCCTGAGGAAGGGAATCACAGCCTTAAACAGTTTTGTTGTTGGTGGTGGTGTTGATGGTAGTGGTGCGCTGGTAGTTAGTGGTGTGGTGATGATGCTGGTGGTGGTAGTGGTGGTAGTGGTTAACATTCCGGCCCACTGTTCCAGCTGATATCGAACTCATCAGAAAGTCGCAGCGTCGGGTCTTTTGTAGGGCAAGAGATCACGAAACGTAACAATTTAAAGTTTTCTCCAACAACCTAGTTCAAATATGAGTTTCGAGGACTATTTCGCCGATTTCACAGCGATGGTGTTGAGTGGACCACGTAGAGCATAGGATTAACTTACAAATTAATATTTGTTTCATCTCTATACCACAAAGAAGAAAGCTGAAAAATGTACTTGCAAATGTTAAGAGATCGGTGGGAAAAAGTAAATCAAAATAGTTTAGCAGTTCAATTTAAATAGGTGGGACGATGTTCCACATAATCCGTACACTGCTGTGAGGAAGTCTGCTTTGACAACAAATTTCTTGCTAGGTTTATATTCCAGTTGAGGTGATATTTGAATTTACACAAGATGTTTACATGGTATTAATATTATTTGTATCCAACTCTTAGAGTTTTGGCCATGGTCAGTCAATTACGTCAGTTCTTGTGATTTTCCATACCCATCGTTTTCCGTTAGCGAATCCTTTCACGCTTCTTCGACGGCTTCCCGTATTTTTGTGCCATTCTATAGATGCCTTCAATCATGATTGAATTTGGAATAAACCTGTGGGTTTAAATATTGGGTTCATGTTAGGGCACCTGCCAGATCAAAAATGGTAAAATCTCTTGAAAAACTTACGAAATCACATTAAATCTCCATATCTGTAAAGGAAGAGGCGTGTGTGATTAGTTTAACGACTTCCAGCCCACGTAAAGTACTCAATAATATCACACATTCACAATTAACGCGATATCATAACAGATCTATAGAACAAAACCCCATTGAATGCGCAGTAAAGCGTCCCCATAAACAGAATAGTCATGGAACGTTAAAAACGGATGGTTATGGCTTTCCTATCCATTACATCCCCCAGGATCGAATCTTACGATCAAGACCCGCTTTATTGTCTTGGGAGAATCGCTTTCTCTTTCCAATTTCTCCGGCACTGAGACTTAGCGGGGAGTCGTGGTAACTCTGTCCCCGGATTTGGCAAATTAACCTCAGCAATTCTCAGGCCCGTGCAAACAGTTCGTGCGTGTCCGGAAGCAATAGAAAGTGATTTACTCATGGCGCCGTGAAGGCCGTATTTCGGCATCAAACGAAGCAATTCCGCTCTTGCCTGTCCCTTTGTGCGTGAGTGCGTGCGGTGTCGCAGGCCGGGTGCAAGCTTAAGGGAGGGGTGAGTAGACCAAGTGACCATCTCCACCATCACCAAAAAAACGGTGGTGTATTATGTAGTGGGCAAGTCGTCATCGGCCATGTTTGGTTTCCATAACGCCACGTGCAGGTGCTTGCCCTCTGCGCATGCGTACTAATTCCCCTCACGCGCCCAGGGTCGCGTAGTTGTCAGTAAAACACAACCGGGCACGTGACCCCGAGGAGGCTTGCCGGCTATAAACACATTTTTATCTCCATTTTAAGTTTAGTTTTGTGATCATCCACTCGTGTTCTCCTCCTCAAACATTATCCTCGCCTTTAGACGAATTACGTCCACTTCCGCCAGATAAACAAAATCGAGCATTGGTGTATTATTTTTTAATAGACTTCATACAAATCCTCGATTGTGTCTGATTATCTCTATTTACTTTTCCAGAAACACCTTAGTCTGTCGACTCTTCCCCACCTTCCTGCATTTTCCATAGAATCAAACAGAAGGAGGAACGGTGCCGGGTACACGGAGAAACCTATAGTACAAACGAGAAAGAGAGCTACATTCAAATTGCGACCACCGGCCAAGCCCTGTAACTGTTGGGTTTGCTGCAGCTTTAACGCCATTCGTACAATTTCGGGGGAAAGGTGGGTAGAATAACGGAGGAGTTAACGAGGACGCCCTGGGCAGCTTTGTTGACCATAGAACAGCTAGCAAAGAGTGATCAACTCCCACTGAAATCATTGACAAAGGGAGGGAAATGGTCTCCACATCTGGCTATAGCCAGACAAATGGCCCCATCGGTAGGTTTCCTTTGATGGTCAGGCGATCGGAAATCATGCTGGTGACAAGTGATGGTCATCAAAGGGTGCATGTCTGATGCGGTTCTTGTTTGGATATCCAGCGGACCAAGAATGGATTTCTTATCATGTGTTGATTGGTTAGTTTGTTCTTCCACACTCCTTTACTTCTGGGTGTTTTGTTGCGCTGACTTTTTGTCGTAGAGCCGAAACTCACCCGTTAGTTCACGCTGACTCTGTTATTCAAGTTCACTGTTTCACTCGAAGAAGTGTGACACAGTGAAAGTATCAGATCTGCGAATTAAACTTCAAAGTGATACATGTTATTGATCACCCCCGCTGTCCCCCAACCTCGCACCGCGCTCTTTCTTCCAGGTTGCTTCATAAATAAATGCTGGTGTTGGTACTGCCACTGCCAACATTGTTGTTTTAGCGGATCCCAGGAGGCCGGCGAGCATGTTTGTGGAGCAAGTCCAGGGCTGAGGGGGGGGGGGTGAAAAAAGGGCAGAGAGAATAACTACGATGGCATCTCAGCGTATCATCATTGACATGAAAAAGCATTTACATTGTGCATGCAATAATCCACAAACTATGAATTCAGCAAAAATGTTCACCACCTCTTAATGATGTTCATATTGTTTTCCCGCACAATTTTTCTGCAGTTCTCACTGATGTATTAAAAATGTCTCTTAAACAAATACTATGAAACTGTTTATATCCTGTGGAATGTACTATCTCCTCCAACCAAACTGTACATGCAGTTCCAGCTCAAGAATTAACAGTTTTTTGTAATGTCAGTATTTACATTTTGCTGAAATGTCACTGGAAATCTTCATTCTCTAATGTCTTCCCTCTACAACGTTGAGAAAGAGGAGTGGACACTGTTACGTGCTGAGTATATTGGCAGTATAGAATTATACTAAACTAGCTGAGGTCCCCGGCCCTTCCCTGGATAAATCGGTTTGAACATTGGTTTCAGTTCTGGGTGGTTATTATGGACCTGCTTTATCTTGCCTGTTCCTATTTGTTTATTTTATTTTTGTTTGTTTGTTTTTAAATAAGTCTTACTGCTCTGCCTTTGTGACTTGACACCCTGTGCATCCCGTACAATAGCATGATTTGCGCACGGGTTAGTGTGTTTGATAGTGAACACATCGCAGGAAGTGATAACGAAACCTTAAAATGGCGAACCATGACTCGAAATAGATCTAAAATTGGGGAAACAATCAATTTCCAATAAAAAAAAAACCACACCGATTTGAGACTTCTATTAAAAACTGTGCATCCTTACATCCATTCTGATGCACCATATAAAATTTAAAGTCTGAGTGTTGAGTGGTTCAGAAGCCTTTTGCAACGAAAAATCTCAAGTCCACAAATATATATAGTATAGATTTTCTTCATGTTTCTGGTCGTTGCGATTGTTTCATCTGTTTCAGTTCCCCTTTGGTTGTTGTAGTATGTGAGATTTACGATGTACCAAACAAACATCTCTCTGGAGGTTCACTAAATGATTAATTCCTCTCAGGGAAAGTTATTTCATTCCAGTTGCGTACATCTAAGGAACTTTTCAATTCAATTCAGGTTCCGAGATCAAGCAAAGCTCAGGTGTATTTATATTTCATCTGACTGGGGTTTTCCCCAGCCATGAACAGCACGCGAAAAACTGGATCAGCACATCATAAAAGTGGTCAACTGTTTGACTGACAGTTCTCTCTCTTCAATCAAACCTTTGTTTCCTAGGCCATCAGTTATCCACGAGTTTATTCAATCAGAAAATGTGCGAACAAAAGAGACAAAAAAGCGGTCCGCGCCCAGCAGTCTCCCCGCAGATGCTTGTATCGAGTGTAAAGTGAACCCTTCCAACCGTTGAATTGGAAATAAACCTGTAAATAAAACAGTGGGAGTCACAGGAATTCTCAGCTCTCGACACTTGTCAACAACTATCTCTTGACTCCCATCGGGCTGGATTTAAAAGCTGATCATCTCATGGCAGATCGAACAAATTCAGTTATCTACATTTAACAACAGGATTTCTCTAAGATGTGTCTCATTAATCAAACCACTGGTTTTGAAACTATTAAGTTTCTTTCACAGTCATCCAGTTTTTGCTTGTAACATTTCAGCTCTATAAATGATTTTATCAGCAAGTCAATTGTGTAGCCCCCCGACAAAATGAGGCACGTCGTGCATTTTTGTGGTATGGAGATATTGGTATCAAAACCCTTTCATTTGGTTAAAAAAAAAAATACTGCTGTATTTTAATTAAGAGAGATCTCTCTTGTCTCAAAGACAGGAAGTGACACAACCACAGTTTTGAGAAAAAGGCTTTTAAAATTTCAGCTTTTACTCAAAATTATTGGTGGCGTCTGAATTCAGTCAATTTTAAGGCATTAACCCTCAAACAGGATTATCATTTGGAAAAGGAATAGTAAAGAGGTTAAACTCTTCAAAAATACTGAAAACACAAGAACGATAAAATTGACCGTATGATACCTTTTAATGATTTTCTCAAATGAGGGAGTGCCTAAATGCGCCTCATTTTGTCGGACGGCTATACAATTAAATAATGAGAATATAAATCGCACACTGCACGGTTAATGGCAAGACTCCAGTTTAGTTCGTGGCAAAGAACATGTATCGCAGTTTTTCAAATGCACAGAATGTCACGTTACTGATTTTATTTAAAGCATTAACTATTGACGTTTTTTACTTGAACTATTGTTATTTTCAAATGTTGTTGTTGGTATCGCTGGTGATGCTGTTGCTTTTGTACCAGGACCGCCTATGATGATGATGGTGACGCTGTTGTTTAGTTGGTATTCAAAAAGCTGATTCCTTTCTGGTACCGATCGCTAAAGATGGCAAAATACGTGGGAAATGCAATGCTGCAACTGTAAGGACGACCGTAGAAGAGGCTTATACCTGCATCGACGTCTCAGTGTGACTGACCTCCCTATAAGAGATGCAAAAGCCGTGACGCTAAATGCCTCAATGTCACAAAACGCTGAGGAAATCAGCCGTACAACTCAATGGACACAGCCAGTACTTAACTCAGTAGGAACGCCATATGCCTGTTTAGACTACAAATTTAAGGGGTTGTTCGTGGCTACAACTTCTTCTGCTTGTATTGGCACCACGGGTTCATTTATTGCAAATTAAGATGCAATCTTGCACATTTCATTCGCTACTTTTATACGGGTATTTAAGTTCTAAAAGTTCTTGCATGCGTCCAAGTACTAAAAATCGCATCACCTGATTATAAGTCAATAAAAATCAGTGCACCGTGAAAGATGAGAGGCTGTACTGTTTAAGGTGCATTAGCTACACAGTTTCATATATCAAAACTGTATAGCGCGAAGGCCCACGGTCCGTGCAAGACACGAGCTGTGGTACTGCATGTCCCCTGATGGGTGCCGTCTGGACACTTGTGTGCTCTATGATCTGAGGTTATGTTCCATGCACTATAAAGGAAATGTACCGGGTAATCCGATAGAACAAACTGTTTGGTCAAACGAGAACTGTCACTGTGTGTGTGCGCGAGTTTGTGCTTGTGGTGTGTGTATGTGTGTGTGACATACAGTTTTTCACTTAACAAAAAAACTCAAATAGTCACCAAAGATGCATCTGAGGTTCAGCTGACAGACATCAGTTTCATCAGGGTGGATGAAACAAAATTAAACAAAGATTTACTACCTTTGTTTAGTATATCAAATTAGTGCTGAGCAAAAACAAGTATTAGTCGTTATAAAAGAAGAAAACTCACAATAATACTACAAACCATAACAGTGCACTCGAGCTATTCGAATAATATTCGTAATCTGGCGATTTAGACAAACATGATCAATAACTTTGCTCTTTTTTTTTTTTTTACAGCCGCCCTTTTCAAAACTGCTGGCTGTCACTGACAGCAGTTCTGAAGATGTGTTATAATTGTCGTGGGTTCTAAAGAAACATGAATTAATCTCGTTACCTCGATTGGACACCTTCGAAACAAAGTCACTACCTCACCATCTCCTATGTCAGTGGGCACTCCGTATCGTATGTGTAAAAATGTTCTAAATAAATAAATAATAAATCATGCTTGTTCTCACTTTAAAAAAAAGCCCAAAATAAATTATTAATCTGCTAAGGACCTGTGTTTCCTATGGTAGGTCACCTAGATTGAAACACGGCCTTGGCAAGATTACCGCGCCCAGCATGACGTCACTGACTTCCGAAAGTCGTAAACTCCAGGGACCGCACAAGTTGTGGCTTTGTCAAGGAAGCAGTGGTAGCCTAACACTCAAAGTTTTGTTACTGCCGCTTCAATAGTTTCTCTTCATCGATTTCTTTCACCTCGTAACTTTTCTACCAAAACTGACCACAAGTGACCATAACTCTCTTGGTCCGTTCTGGACAATGGACACACGCCGGGTGCGAGTTTTGCTAGGACCCTCTGGCAGGTGGTCAGTCGCTTGACCACTCTTGGGTGATGAACTGGACATTCAAAAGAATCTTTAATTGAAGAAATAAACGAATTGCTTTCCAAAACAGCAACGCTGTATTGATCGGGATTTAAACAAGCCTCTCACCGCCACGCCCTCGCACTAAACTGACTAAACATAGTTCCCATCTCTATTCGGGTCACATGAGGGATTTGGGTGGACATTGGACATTGGTCTTTGGGCCCTGGTCTGTTGACATTGTCCTGTGAACAGGTGGAAGATTTACAAAATTGAAGTTCCCTCACTTATTTCTCCAAGGTGACAGATCCACTGCTGGGCCAATTTGTCAGGGCTTTAACTGGTTTTGTCTCCGATTTTCCGGCATTGTTTTCCTGTTATACAACAGTTGCCGTCTGAATTCAGGTCACTATATTGATTATATAATGATGGGATGGCGACAAAACGCGAGCTTAGTTCTTGTTTTGTTGTTGTTGTTTTTTCTGATTGGGAAACTGGGGATCGTTTAGTATGTAGAAGAGATATAATAAACACAGACTTTGACACTTGTATGAAGTGCATTGTGGCACGCATGAAACTGTTTCACAGTTCCGATCTATCTTATTCTAACTTCTTATCATAATACTAAAGCCGCAAATGCTTAACGGCGGATTTCTCAGTTGTGCAAAGTGGAGTTAGAACAAACTAGGACGAAGGTCGAAAAAAATTCATGAGTCTACGAGTCCTGTGTTCCTCTACGGCCTGCTGACGGTGGTCTTTGTCGAAGCTGTTTTGTACGTTAATCCTTAGTTAACTACGTGATATCTTCTAACAATAGTCACATACTAATTTTTTTTTTTTAATGCATGCAGAATATTTATACTAGAAGAGGAGACGAAAAGATGAAGCAATACTCTTATTTTACAACTGAAAAGGTCGACACTTCAAATTTCTGCTGTCTTCGCCCAACACAATACAGGAACAATTCACAGGTGCTATCATTGACATCACCATCTTTCCTGACGATGTCACCATTTTCATTCAGTATAAAATATTTAACAAAGAGATAGCACTGTGTTTAAGTTTAATAGGCCTATTGACATGGACATTGCAGGAAATGAAAAAGCTTACAGTTAAGAACGAAACAAAAAAAATGGATAATAAAAATCTGATAACAGCGAAAACAAGCTGACATCTTTTGCTTTACAGGCCGATCATTCATCATCGTGTTATGTTTCTCGTATCATCCGACTTGGCGGCAGAGGGAGGTTTTATAATAATTATGTGATTGCCATTAATTATGTTTTGAATAATGTGACAGGGACTTCCCACCTTCTCCTCTTGCTACCTGAGATTCATATCTTACCTGTTTTGTAATGACTGGAACTTTAGCAGGTTATCGATACCACTACGATTATTATTTGAAGAGTTTTTATCTTCAAATCTTCTGATTTTTAAAAATGTATTTTTTTTAAAAACACATATGAATCATAATAATATACAAGTCAGGGTGCGACATTTTAATTATTGCGAAGTTTCGCAGAAATAGTGGTGAAAAATGTTGATATTAATATATTAATCTTTTTTTTTTTTATTGTTTTAACCCGATGTGGGCTTTGGAGACCCAATGCATTTTTTTTTTTTTGTGTTTCCATTTCTAATTCTTGTGTGATTTATTGCAAGTTTACTTTGTTGTATTTTTTTTTTAACCCGGGGCTTTGCAGCGTACAGCCTTTCCCCTCACATTTTAACTTTGAAAGTAATATAATTATAGTTACCATCTGTTGGTGGACGTTAAGTGATGGGGTCATTATAATAATGTCTAATCGAAAATCACACAGCTTAAAGATCTCTTTCTGTTTCTTTCTGACGTCATTGAAATTTTTTTTGTTTCGTAAAAGGGATAATGATTGAGACATACTTTTATTTTGTGACCTAACATCGTTGTCACCTGGACTGGGCATCCACTTGTAAAAAACTGTTCATTGTCCAGGAAGGCATTCAGAGGCCGTATTAATGGCTTCTGCTCGTAATCATGTACATGTCAGAAATAGTGTAACTTGCCGTGCTACTGCCTTTTCTCTTTCAGAAGAACGGTTCACACGATTCATCTTCTTCTGCCAGCTACATTTTAACAGAATGTGTGGATTTCACGCACACCCGAAGAAGGCAGTATACCTGCAGATCCATGAAAAATGAAAGAATTATTTTCTGACGTGGACCCGCAGAGCATCTTGTCATTTCTGAAGGAGGCCGAACTCTACAAGTTGATTTAACAGATTTTTATCATATTTACAAGACTCATATAGACATACTTTACACTACGGGGGTTTCCCAGTGAGATTTTTAATTTGTCTGTTATTTGATTTAACTTCTAGGCATCAGAGGGCTGAGAGCTGGCCCAAAGCGAGTTAACGAAAAAAACCGTGGAAGGCGCAATGTGACCGCTATCCTGCCGACGGGCCATTAAACCCACACTCAAACTCAAACTCTTCTTCTGCGCTTGAAAAACAGAGGACAAAAAAACAGAAATTTGATTTTTTGGTATGTTTTCCGTGTAATTGAGAAATGTCATCCTGGTGCAATCATTAACTTTTCCCGAGGATAAACTTAGTTCATTTTTTCTTCCATAAAATAAATGTTTGTTTAACAATGAAGAGCGAAGAAAGACGTGCTCGCGTGTTCCTTTCCCCATTAACAAAAACGATTTCCTTGTTTGTTATCGAGTGTTTGGGTTTTTTTCTCTTTTTTTCAAATTTTACATTTTCATTCTGCTTTTTTCTTTGGGGGGTGGGGATAATTAAAGACTAATTTTTTTTTTTAAAGGATGACATTAAAATAAATCATGGGAATCAAGAAAAGTTTTTCAAACATAAATTTCGACCTACGATTCTAATGCAGCACGATCATAATATTGAGAGTGTTAAATTCTTGAATGCAGTTCTTCCAATCCTCCGTGGGTGCACCAGAGCGAAAAGTACGCATGAACTACCAGTCTTAAGCCACAGTCGTGCACTGAGTGAGCAACTTCATCCCTTGCACGCCACCAACATATGTCAGCGGATTCACCCTTTCCTCCAGATGAGGTTTTATTATCCTGCAAGATGGTGCGGGGTGAAAAGGCAAAAGATTCCTACATTTGATACCCTCCTAGAGTTAATGAAACTTTTATATTGAAATATGTGAATGTCGAAGGTTCACGTGAATGTTCAACGTTGTCTTTATAATCATCGATATGGTGGTATTAGCGTGTGTCTGTGTGAGCACGTTTCCGTGTGTGGGACTTATTTTTATTTCGAATAATTTATTTATATTTTTGGTGGCACCTGTGAAGAATTTTAATATTCGCTGCCACTGAGATTCTCATCCTTCTTGTTGTCGCTATTGTCGTTGTTGCTGCCGACTTTTTGTTGTTGCTTTATAATATATTGTTTTAAATGCTAGTAACAAATTAGAATCTGTATTGATATACCGATGGCTGACTGCTGGATTGAAACGTGCTAGAAAATAATATAAGACGTTTTTTATTGTTACTGTGTGCATTGTCTCGGAAATCAATCCAAGATTTCAACTTCTGAAGATCTTACCGGCCTATCAAAAGTCTGCATTTAACCCAGTTTACAAAACAATGACTAAATTACTTTGCGTCCTTTCTTATACTTTTTGAAACGATATCTATAAATATACCCAAAATTTTCCCACGTCCTTTCCAAAAAAGCAACAAAAAATGTTAATTAATTAATTAGCAAAGACTTGTCACATCTATGTTACTTCACATATCACACTCCCTGTCTCGGGACTGGCACGCGAGAGCCACGCGCCTCGGGCTAGCTCATGTTTATTCAAGTTTCGATCAGCGCCCTGGCAAATCGCGAAGCTTCTCTACGGCGTTCAGGGGACCGCGATATAACTGGGGTGGGACTAACTCAAACCTGTCCCAACATCTTGCCTGAGCCCCGCAGTTTTACGCGAACGGCGACAATAATGCGCTTCGTCACAGGAAGTCTTCGTTTCGCATGCGCGGCAAAGAGTGCACGTGACAGGGGGCCCGTGGCACGTGGCGTGTCCCGATGATATGACTGTGGTAATCAGTTGGGCCTGTTATGGCTGATTGTGGCGGGTTGCGTACTCGTGAAATGACATGATAATTAATTGAGTTTTATTGGCTCTGATTGACGGATTTGATTCTGTTTTGGAGCGTTCATTGTGAAGTTGCCAGCAGCATCGCACAGCGGCACCAGTTAACGGGTGTAACAGAACATGAGAGTAAAATTAACAAAGAGGGACGACGACTTCCAGTAGTCGATCGCATTCCATGCACATTAAAGGCATTGATGAGGGCAGAAATTGAGAAACCAGGCCTAAACTCGATAATAGTTATGATGTCTGTGAAAAAAAAAAAAATTTATACATGTAAAACTTAGACCAGGATGATGAAATTAGAAAAATTCTTAAATGTCGAATTTAATTTAGTTCTCTTAGTTTAGCAAAGTGTGCCAATATGTAATAAGATGCCGGACTTTTTTTCTTTTTTTTTTGGCCTTGTTGCGAAATAAAAAAAAGTAGTGAGGAGAAGGAGGTGCCGCTGAATTGTGGTTTCGTTTTCACAATGAAGCAGATAAAAACATCAACTCTTTAGAGATAACCTGTTAGGGCGCTATAGCTGCTGTGTTCGAAACAAATCACAGGTGATAGGTATTACAGTAAAGTTCTCTACCAATGTATTTGACTTTTTCCTGAGGAGAGAAAATGACAGGAACTGTGTGTGTGTGTGTGTATGTGTTTGTGTGAGCTCATTATGACAGAATGGAAAAGGAGGTAGTGCAAAAGAGAAAATATATACATGTAGGGCCAAAGGGAGGGGGGGGGGGGAGGTGTTAATGACAGACCTGGTAAAAATCAAATGAAGAAAATAATTCTCAGATGATAACATGCTCAGGTACACGTAAGGAGAGAACATAAATACTGATGAAGGCCTAACTTAGGAGACTGAAAACGAAATCTTATGGATTTACGACGAGACACATACAGACATTCAGACAAACGCACTGAACTGAAGCTTACGGAATACTTTCAAGGTCAGGATGAACGACTCACGCACGATGATGAAGATACCGCAGTCCACCTTAGCTTAATTAGTATTGATATTTGTGGCCAGGCTGATTCTCTGGGGAAACTGTCTGAACGAGTGCTTATAGCAGGGGTCTGCGGGCTCAACATGAGCCCTCACACTTCATTCACGTGCATGCTCACCAGGGTCCCAGAGGGATTTGAACCTCGGGTCTCTTGGTAAATGGTTTATGAGGTCGATCAATAGACGGCTCTCTTGTTCTGTGCCAGAGTGTACAATAGCACAAATTCTCCCAAATGAGAGAGAGAGAGAGAAAGAGGGTGTATGTGAGAGAGAGAGAGAGAGAGAGACAGAAAGAGTGAGAGAGAAAGTGTGTGTATATGAGAGAGAGAGAGACAGAAAAGAGAGAGAGAGAGAGAGATCAAAAAGGAAAAGTGTAAAGATCGAGGAAAGAGAGATATTAAGGCAGTTGAAGTGAAAGAAAAAAAAAATCCAACTTTAAATTTCTCTCTGAAATACCAATTAAAAAAAAACAACTGAGACACTTTTCTGTGTCCAAGTACCTGTTTTGATAAGAATGATTTCTCTGGACCAGAGTTAAGTCTTTACTATTTGTAATGTATTTGACAAATTTGTAAATGTATATTAAAAAAAATTGTATATCACATAATGTCATGTATTTCAAGACCTTTATAAGCTGTGGAAAGGATTAAAGAATTTTAACCATGATAAGGCGAAATTAAAATTTGGAGAACAGGATATGTTTTTAATTAAATAGTTCGGTGCCCATTATGATAGTAGCGATTGTACTTCAACTAGGACTATAAATTTCCACAAGGATTTATAGGTACAATTTGAAGGCAATTCTTGGCTTTTTTTTAAAACTATGTTTATGATGGCTGTGTCTGAGTTTTCATCTGACTATGTAAAAAAATCTATCACGTTGAATGATCTTCAGCAAGTGAACATTCCAAACTGATTCTCTACCTCGACCATCACCGTCGAAATCTCTGTCGTTCATATGGAGATAATGACTTTGCTGTGTTGGTAGAAACGGTAATTTATTTTCTGGTAAGTGAAGACGTATGAAATGTTCGCTTCGATCTTCTCCCTCGGACCCAGATACAATGTTTTTTTTTGTTTTCTTGCTTTTTATCAACAACAGTGGACACATTTAACTTTTTAACATTATTTACAAGAAAAAAAACACCTTCTCCTTAACATCTCAATGAATAGACACATATAAGCAGTTAAACAGGAGCCCAGCCTCACCCCCCTGACATGCATGATTTCCTTCAGTCTCTCTGTTTCTGTTATCGTGATGAGTAACCCACGCGCCACCACCTCCTCCTCATCTCTCAGCTCAGACGTTCTCTCCGTCACTCGAGGGGGGAAAAAAAATCAGATCTCTTCCCTGCCCCACCCCACCCCACCAAAACGAATCACCCTTACCCTCACCTGCCAATCATGTAACCCCGCCCCTGTGTTCCAAACAATGGGGCTGTCCCCTCCTCCTCTGGTCTGTGACTGGTGAAAAGGGCGCGGTGGTGTCGCGATAAAGGACAGTCGCCCGTGACGACCCGATGTCGACAGAGGTGGGTACCGCTACAGT
This sequence comes from Onchidella celtica, assembly GCA_963931925.1. Classification (NCBI taxonomy): domain Eukaryota; kingdom Metazoa; phylum Mollusca; class Gastropoda; order Systellommatophora; family Onchidiidae; genus Onchidella; species Onchidella celtica. The sequence continues at coordinate 17,935,581 of OZ007568.1, read as the reverse complement.
TGAATGTGGTACTACAACAAACTAGCTGCCTCATCATTCAATCTGCCCGTCTCTCCATCATACTACAGTCAAACTTTTATTCCTTGCAGTTTCCACGAAATTGTTCACCATTTCGTTTGGCCAAACAAGAACGCTTTCGAGGGCCACTTTTCAAAAACTGATTTCTTGTACCCGTCAGAAAAAGTTTTGTTTCGAAAAAAACACGCACATAGAACGTGTTTTCCATGGTGTAGGATTCTACGTAGACAAATCCAGCTTTCATTAACGAGGAGAATAAATTTCTTGGAAAGAGAGAAGCAGGAAAGGGATGTGATCATACATCTATTCAGGAAAGTTGTTCAGATCATACTTCAGAACGGGATTTACCACAATTTCCAGCATTGCGCACTTTTGCTTTCAAACAATTCGATCTACAACTACAAGGAATTCTTGGAAACGGTGATCAAGACTGAGCAACGACACCCTGCAGCTCCTGCTGAAGAAGATAAGAGTACCGAGTCTGAATTCGACATACATATTGAAGCCGAACTCTGCTGTGGTGATGACTACATAACATTTAGCATTTGTGCAATTTCAACAGATGAGCCACAAGAGTTACTGAAAGATTTACTCGACTTTACTCAAAACTGTCAATGACCATTTGAATTAGGAAATTTCGACCATTTCCGCTGTTGTGAACCAAGATTGTTTCGAAAAAAACAAAAACAAACACGCACAGTGTGCCTTAGTAGGACAACTAGACACCACGCCCTCTAAACTACAGACTTTGAACTTGTCGAACATTTTTTAAATCAAAACCAGAGAGAACAGTTGTTGTGATGCTACTCAACTTTTCCACCGAGAGTCCGACATTTGAAGATCATCTTCAGAGCTTGGACGGCTTTGAGCAATACGGCTCAGAAATGGATTCCATGTCCGTCAGCACTGATGACCAGTCAGTCTCAGACGTAAATGTAGATGTTGCAGGACAGCTTCAGCAGCAGCAACAACAAAACACACAACCGCAACAAAAGCAGGATACAACATCTACGCCTAAGAAGAAAAGAATCCGAAAGACACGAGCGAAAGTTAAAAGTCCTGAGGTAAGACACATCTTGTTTTTCTTTTTTTTTTCTTCCGTTTTCAAGGAAATGGAATGGACTTCTGTTTTAGTTATAGCCTGCTAATTTTGTTACCACTATCATTTAAGATTTACTTTCAGACGTAGGAACTGAAATTGGAGAATGTTTTTATCGTTCGATATCATTTTTTTTTTCGGTCCATATTGTTTTCTCAGAAGAATCGGCTGATTTTTTTTTACTAAACTATTCCCTTTCACTTATTTCAGTTAGCTGACCAAAGTTTGTTTGAGATTTTTGTTTGCAATGGGGAAGGGGGGCGGGGGAGAGACAGGTTTAAAAAAAAAAAAAAAAAGAACTATTTGGAATCTCCGCGACTATTCTGTATCACTGAGCCAACACTACAGTGTCCAGTCGGTGCGACATTTTAGGGACAAGTACCTAACTGCCCACGCGCCATGTTTTCTTGCAAAAAACGCTCTCAGTCCGAGATAACGCCTACCGTGTCCTATAATGGCCAGGTATTTGCTTTGCACGTGTCACATCGCAAGGGAAGGAACTGCGTCTATTCTTTATTGTAAACTTACCACAAGGCGCGAATATCCATGTTCAGACACCAAGTTTTTACAGTTAATTTTAGCCGCACCTTTTTCTCATAATATTTTAATTCTTTTGAAAGCAGTTTTCTTCACACTTAGATTCCTTTGAAGCCATTGCTGTCGGGAATATGGTCAGTTCATCCATGATTTTGTATGTTTGTCAGTGTATTTACAAATACCTACACGCTGATAAAATGTTACTATTACGATTTTGCCTAATTTGAGCAAAACTTGTCGGACAAACACGTGTACATTATTTTCACCCAGAAACAAGAGGCGCAGATGTCTAAATCTTTAAAATCATGCGTGTTTGAGAAAAAAAAAGTTTCTAAGGGATGAAAATATAATCTTTGACTTTATTTGAAGGTTTAACAAATGGGAAAATGGGAAAATGGGATGCAGTAGTAACCCTGGATTCTCTTAAGTTTATTTTTTGTTTTTTTTGCAAACACGTCAAGCTTTGCCACTCACTTATTTTAGCACAACTTGATGTACAAGAAAAAGAACAAGTATCTACAAAACGCATTTACAAACTGCACCTAATCATCTACTGCATTTCTGAAGAACAGTTGGATTTTTATGTTGGATGTTCGTTGTTGGTCATATTTCATTGCTTCTCTGGTGTGCGGAAAAATGAAAGAGTGCTTTTTTTGTTAATTGTGTTTCATTTAAGTTGGCGTACGACATTTTGAGGTATTCGTTCCAGTTTTCAGAATTGCATTTGCAGATTCCTCTTTGTGCAAGCATGAGTAGAGCTGTGTGCCGCATTGTACGTGTGTTCAATAAGAGAGAGAGAGAGAGAAAGAGATGGGGAGAGACACAGATGGAGAGAGATGAAAACAAATCATCCGGACTCAACGGAGAAGACAAACAGGATAATGTTATTGAATTTTAAAAAATATATAACGAGCTGATGCACTGCAAGATATTTTAAAGGCAGTGGCTACGTTTACGGCACATTACGCTTATACCCAATAGAAAAAAAAAAAAGGAAAAGAAGCGCTGCTGTACGAACGGGAGTAAAGCTGAACAAAGAAAAATAGTGAGTTGTGTTCACCGGCTGCCGTAAACGTAGCCACTGCCTATTTTAAATAGTTTGCCATACCTTGGTGATGATCATTGAATCTGTTATTTAATTACGTTTTCTTTTTTTTTTCATTTCAGGTCATTCAGAAACTGAAGACAAGCCGTAGACAAAGGGCGAATGACCGTGAGCGAAACCGAATGCATGGACTCAACGAAGCTTTGGAAGTTCTGAGGACAACTCTGCCTAATTCGACCGATGCCAAGATGACAAAAATAGAAACCCTGAGATATGCCTGCAACTACATCAGCGCACTGGCTGCAAGTGTCAAGCTCCTGGAGCAAAACAAAGATCGGCCAGACTTTGGCCACGAACTGCCCAACCCTGATGACTACGCCTTCATGCTCAACTTCCAGTACGGCTCGGAGAACGTCCAGGACTTACCTCAGTCACCTCAGTGTCCCATCACGCCATTGTCTAGAAATGGCTGCAACTCTGATGCAAATTTTCCACACCACCAACAACTTCGTGGACAACAACATCACGAGAACGGTTTGCATCATCTGCAGCCACACCTTTCTCAGTTGGTACCAGGCATGGGGTGCATGGACTCCACAACTCCAACATCAGCAGCTACAGACAACTTTCTCTTCACAGAACAACCGCTCTTTCAGCAGCTTAACAACCATCACCAGAACATTAAACAACAACAACAACAACACCATCAGCAAATCTCTCCAAATGTTAATAATCCCTTTTCGTGTTTCCTGACCAATCAGAGTAAAGTTCGCCTATCAAGTCCTGCCTTTGACAATACGATGCTGAGTTCTATGGGAACCCAATGTGACAATTTTTTCGAAAATTCCTATCCTCCAATTTCACACCAGTCTCTCAGTCCGCCGACAAACTACAACTCCCCTCCGACATCTCCTGATAATCAGAAACACAGCGCTCTTCACCACCATCACCAGCATCAAGATTCATCCCAGATTACTACACTACCCATGACAACATCATCGCCGTCAAACAATTTCTCACTACAGCAGCAACCACAACATCCCCAGCAACAACATAAAAATCCACAGCCATTCCCCTTGAACATTCAGTCAGCAAACTCCCCATTCTCGTCAGGTCCATTTTCATCTTCGCCAGTACCTTTGATTTCTGCTCAATTTTCCTAACCACTTTCATAGCCTGTGAATTTCCCGTGTTAGAATCACAACGCTGATATTATAAAACTGTTTCGCGTCATACAAGAAATCAAGACAACATAGAGACAAATGTATCCCGCATCAAAGATATGTGACCATTCCTCATTCTCAAAAAAATGCCTTTTGCGCGACGTGTCGATGAGAGACACAGTGCATACCACGAACATCCTCAGGACTCTCGCTGTCTCTTGGCACTTTCAAGTCATCATTACCTTGGATAGTGGACAATGATCATTACAGACTCTGTCCCCTAGTGAAATTTTGCAGGGCCACAGCAAATTTCTATTCGGGGATCAAAACGTCGCCAAGAAACATTGCTAAGATTTGGGTGCCAGAGAAGGTCCATTGCCAGCCATCAGATAATGAGCGTTCAAATCAGCCATTCACTGGCTTTTAGACAGAAAGACAATGAGTAAGAAATATCGAACACATATCTAAACTGATTCAGTTCAATCAGTCTCAAGAAACGCGAGCTCAAACATATTTTGAGAAGTTTTAATTTATAACTGTTATATTTTTACATAATACATATTTTGCTACTGTCTTTATACATCCAGCTATGCATTGTTTTCCAACATTAATTTTCCAATGTGTTTTACATTATACATGTATACAGATATGTACATATCCTTGTACTTGCTCTTGCAGTTTGTTTGTCTTCAAAATACACATTCTGTGACTTATTCCATGCATTCCACAATTGTTGTTATAATTTTTATCTGTATAACTGAATGGCATTTGCAAAATGGAACATTCTCACAGAAAGAATAATTTTGCGCGAGTTTTGTCCTCAAAGAAAGATTTAGAAACCAACGCAGTTAGCCCGCTGTCTCATAGTAAAATGATCCCAGAGCTGTGCCTTATCCCTCCTCCCCGAGGGCCCCTTATACACTCCCCCCCCCCGCCCCCTCCCCCACCCCCACCAATTATGTCCCATACCGTCCACAAGTTGAGCACCTGCCTGCCTCACTGCCCAACCCAAACCAATCCCACCCGGGAACAAGAAAGGCAAACGCCAAGAAAAAGCGCCAAGCTTTAATTAACAAATTTCATATACCGTTTTTTTTAAAGAAATGGGCGAGTCGTGGAAGTAAGTCTTAGTGTTTCATGGCTGCTTCTTGCACCCAGTAACCCTTCAAGTCGCTGGCCTCAGACTTGGTGTGAGCGTCTTATGCACTGACTTTTCTTTTCATCAGGACTGAGGTTTCAACATTTATAACGTTATTATGATTCCTTGGAGATTTTCTCTGAAAAAAAAAAAAAAACGCTACAGAATGTTTCCATTGATATGTAATTCAGGCAGTCATGATCGGGCATCTAGATATATATCTGAAGGTATACCGGAGTTTTTCAAATAAAATTATGACAAGTCTATTGAGATATCCACATTTAATCATACTAACAACGCTGAGAGATACTCATATCAAAGAAAAGGCAGTCATAGAAAGATGTAAGCATATTAAAACGTAATAATGCTACAAAGACAAATCACTGTATTGCATCCTAGTAATATGTCCGCGATACGGAGGGGGTCAATCTTTGTCTCTTGCACTTTGCCAAGTGTATACATCAAGATTCTTGTCTTAATAATACACGCCAATGATACGTGATCACCATATTGTGTTCATTTTGCATATAAACGTTTCTAATAATACCCATGTTTGTTTGTATCTCTATACTTTATCAACTCCTACCTTACAAAGAAGAAAACGGACGTAGACGCCCAAGCGCAAAAGTCATGTTTATTGAATACAGGTGTTAGAATCAACTAGTCGTTGAGTAAATGAATCTCATGTATTGCTCATTGTTACTTTTTAAATATTACAGTCTGGGCAGCTTCTCTACATTTTTATACAGATTTTTAATGAGTTAAAATTTCTATGCAAGATATTAAAGATATTATTATGATTATTGCGTCCTGCTTTCTAAAATGCTTATCGTACTTTTGACTTTGTACTTTTTACCATTTCAACGCAGATATAATAATTACATCTTTGTACCTTATATCATTTTAAACGGATATTTACCAACATTCCCTCTAACATGCCATAAACTTTCAGTATTGATAAAGTCACTTGGACATTTAGAATACTGCATAATATTATTTGGACACAATGAGCTTGTATTTTGTTTGTATGAACTAAATTTATTTAAGTGTTCACTCAAGCGGGTCTCTTTTTGTACAATGCACTATGTTAACAATGGAATCTCCTTTATTACTTGGCGAAACGGGGAGACAAAATATGGCATGTCTGAGCCCAGTGCCCGCATGCCAACCACATCAGGTCATTTCTATACACAGGTAGGGCAGCATGTGCACATTCCACTTAAGTCAGACAATGGCCGAGATCGTGGCTATACTGAGGCCAGGCCTTGTACCAAGGAACACACGCAGGCACACACGCGCATGAATGCTATTGGACACTCGACTTTAGCATAAAAATCATTACATTGTGGTAGAGGAAATCAGTGAATAAATTACTTGGGTCTCGTTGAGACCTGTCATCTCCCGAAACGTTGATATAATTTCACCTCATCTGAAAACACTGTTAAAGCTTTAGGTGCTATGTAAATATGTGAAATTTGTCAAGTTAAGTTTTAACTGGTCTGAATAATGTTCAAGATCTTTCTGGTCAGTTTGATCGAAGCAGAATTTCTAACATATAATTATTTTGACAGACAGAAATTTTCTTTACTAGACTGAAGATTTAATACCTGATGGCCTTTGGTCACTTTGTCATAAGACCAAAATAAATAAATAAATAAATAAATAAATAAATAAATAAAAGGGGGCGGGGTCGGAGAAGGAGAAATGAATGTGACTTCAGTGATGTAGATTTTATGACCAAAAGAATATAGGATAAACTGTACATTTCGAAGTATTTGCAATAAACAGTAAGTAAGTGCCTTTCATTAATTAAACATTTCTACTCATTGTTTAATATGCTCCATTTCCACTTGCAAAAGATATTTGGCTGAAAGGTTGTGTCGATTACCCCATTTTACAGGAACTAAAAGTCTGTCATTTGTTTAAGTATAGAATAGAGGTTCATTTTTTTTTTCTTATTTGGGTAACCATTTTGTAGACGGCAAATGCTGGGGTTATAAAGAGTGAAATTTGAGGCCATATTCTGCCATTTCACAGTCGAATTCACCGAATCTAAGAGTCTTAAAGCCCCGACCGCAAACCAGAAGAAAAAGATGATCAAGAAGAAGAAGAAAAGGAAGCAGAACACGTCGCACTAGAAAGGCAAGAAACAAAAGGGGAAAAAAAACCAGAAGAAACAAAAGAAAAGTCAAACAACAAGAAGAAAATCGAAGTGTAATTGCTAAGGGCAATGATCCTCCCTAATTGCAGCAAAGGCATCAAACCATATCACGGGCCGCCAAACTTCTTTGCGCGCTATCTGGATCATGTCCGTATGGCAAACTGGCACAGCCTCTCAACTAGAACTAGTCAGACAGCCTATCCTGTCCAGGATAATGAGTGATAAATGGCATTTATTTTATGCTATACTGGACGTAAAGTTAGAAAAGTACAATTTCTGTGGAATTCTACGACAGTGACTTCTAGATTTAACCGCGTGACACACTTAAAATGAGCCTGCTAGTTTAATTTGATAGATGTTGTCAGATCAGGTTTGAGTCGGTAAGATAACCAGGTGAAAAGACCCGGTCACAGCAGTGCAAGTCGGCCATGGCCACGCCTGTAGTCCTGAGTAGCCTGTCATACACAGTGATCAGAAACTTAGTTCAGGGCATTTAATCTTACAGCCACAGTCCTCTAACTGATTGGAGGTTAAAATATTTGATTTTTCTCTCTAACCGATGATACAATAGATTGAACGGTGATTTCTTCAATTATTGTCATCTGGCCAAATCAGGAAAACCTTTTTTCAACGAACATTATTTTTACCTTTTCGTAATCTTCCAGAAAACATTCCAAAAAGTTTGGTAATATCACAAACGATATCTGTGTCAAGATTTTATACCAGGTTTATCTTGTGTGATTTCTCTGCATAGGATTTTTGGAGATTTTTAGTTGGTATTATTTTCTTGAATGGTTTATGAAAGTTAGTTAATGAAATTATGTCTCTGTTTCTTCTGACTCTTTTGTCTTCAGATTTTGTACAGAAAACCTAATCTTGTTCTCACTTGTCTGCCTTACATTATAACTTCAAATGAAACTGTCAAGAAATAACATTTCATTAGCCATCATTGCTTTTATCGTCTCATTCCTTATCGACGGTTACTTTTCGTCATTGGATGAGCCTAGATGTCTATGCCCATAGACTGTCTTGCATAATTATGACCTGTCATGTTTAATAAACATCCCATTCCTTAAAAATACAAAGTTTGTTGCACCGATGTTTTCTTTGCCGATTGGTTATGTCTGGTAGCGTCAAGTTTGAGGAATGAAGTACGTATGGGGCATGAGGGGTGGGGGGGGGGTTGAGGGGCTGAAAGAACGAGAGAAAGAGAAAGACAAGGAGAAGGCATGGGGGTTGAGTGGTCGGAGTAAGAGGAAGTTACGGACAGAAAGTCTGAAAACGGAGTAGGGGAGTGAAAAATGTGGAAAGGTAGAAGAAAGTACTTAAATACTACAGGCGTTACATTTCTGAGTAAGATCCAGAAACGTACGGCTAGATTCTGACTAGAACCGTACACCAAGATTTAGATACCAGCTTCCTTAGATTTGAGAAATGCAAACATCAGATTTCTTTTCCACCAAAGTTCAGCCAAAATCTATTGAATTTCAGTTTTATTTTGTTCTCGCCTGCATACATCAAACGCTTTTTGAGAAACCATTTAATTCCGTGGTGTCAAGTAATTATATATTATTTATCATTTATCCACCAAATACTCACCTCGTATTGTCCCTTTGTGACAAACGAGGTATCTCTTGACTGTAATCGACAGTTCATGAATACACAGTGCCTGGCCTGGTGAAGAGATGTTGATCCAGTTCGTGATTTGAGGTCATTCCACCCCAGACTTCAAATTAAGAACTCAGTGTACACATGAATGAACCATTATTAATTTCCAAGCAAAGCACACCTAAATTTCTCACATCTACGTCACACGTGGCCTCTCAGTGTGAGCGGACATTTGATGCGCGACCGAGCAAGCGAGTCATATTGAAACAAGACCTCGGGGCGTTAACTTTGACAAGATCAGGAACACGAGAGACAAGATTAGCCGGAAATTTACGCCTATGATCTTTGGGACAGTGAAAGCAGTCAATTGTGAAATTTGTGAAGATGAGAAAGGAATGGAAACAAAGGTGTTGGGCTGGAATTAAAAAAAAAAAAAAAGAACGGAAAGGAAAAATGGAAGATTGTAAGAAAACACAACTCCTTCATCACTCGAAACACGTGCCTTGCCTTCTCAGAAAATTTAGAATATTGCAAAAGAAAGTGTCTTGAAATGGAGGGCCAAAAGTGAATTTTTGAGCAAGGAATAGCTTTTTGTCAGACACAGAAAACAAGAACTCGCAGACGTTTATGAAAAGATATATATAGGAAAAAGAAATAGAGAGAGAAACGGGACTTGGGGGAAGGATGGGGGGGGGGGGGTCAAGAGAAGCATAGACAATAAAATTGGAAGTCAACACCAACAGAAACAACTCGGGGCAATCTGTGTGAAGAGCAATTGTGCGGAGAGTGAAAGTAGGACAATGGGTGGTGAACCGAAACAGACAAGAATTGATGCTTAGTCGAGTGGAATCTCCGAAATCTGATCCCAGAAGTTGAGTTCTCTCTATGCAGTTAGTCTTTTTGGGCTCAGAGTTTTCTGTATTGGTATCCAATGGTACCTGTGGTCTACATTACAATAGACTTCAATGTAAGGTTTGAGCAAATTGCTTTGGGTATTTCACAGGGCGCCTGGCAAACCAACGACGTGTGCAGTGATGCTGAGAATTCAAAATTGATACAATTATTATGAAATTGAAACATTTCTGTGGGTTTTATGTGAGTGAAAATTGAGACAGAACACGGCATGATTTTTTGCCGCAGATATTTCAGTTGTCCAGCTGTTAAGGGCTTTGTCCACAGATTTTTATGGAAACTGTGAAGAATACTGTATCTTTCTTATTGCATCATTATCTTCCTCGCAGCATCCCTCATTGTGCTCTTACACACTTACTTATTTATTCGCCGACTCACTTTTTTTCGTCCACTAGCTCACTTTTAAGAGACCTAGAATGGTATGGCCTCTATACCAATGTAAAGATGTGCTGGGCAGATGCACTGCTGTGCGCTATGTAATGCTTGAAATATTCTTGATCTCATTAAACATTATCGGTTTGTCATTGTGTGATTTCTCAAAGTGACAGGAGTTGAAAACTCTTTCACTTCCCCTGAAAAAAAAAAAAAGTGACAATAAATAATACATGTAGTAAATTTCATATGATAATGATTTTAACAATAATAGTAACAAAAACATAAAACATGTATATTATTACTCTAAATGACGCATGTTTATATTCAGATGATGGTGGACAAGATCCAGAAGACTGAAATAAATTTCGGCATTTTTTTGGACAATATTCCGTCAGAATTTTCCATGGACCAGGGGTTCTATGGCTGTAGGTATTATTAAATTGTTTGTTTTTCTCATCTGAATCATCTCATGCACCTGAAATAGATCAATGCATTTGCTGCTTTACCTATGACATGTTTGTGTTCACTTTAAATACATCAACCTTAGCTTTTGTCACTCGTGTTTGAGCGACCCCACAGTTTCTATATCCTTTCAATATCAGTAACTTGGAAGTTGACAGGGGGAAATGAACGAACATTTACTGCATACAATTCTTGTCACAAACGTTTATAAACAGCCTTTGAGAGAAGGGTGGCCACACCAAAACTAACACTGAAAAAGACACACAAACACAACTTTCACTACTTGTAATTAAGTACGAAGTGAAGTAGAGCCAACCAGGGAGAGATCACACAGGAAACTGACAAGGGCACCAGACCGGGCCAGAAACGCAAAGAATAAATGGGCTGATGACCCGTAATTAAGCCTGGTGTTTGCGCGTGAAAATTGGAGGTTGGCGGACAGTTTGGGGCGGGACCCCTGGGGTCAGGGCATGCACGTGCAGGGTGAAATGGACACCCCTAGCAATGACTCGTCACCATGTTGTGAGCAGGAAGTAAAAAAGGGGGAGAAAGCGAAGGGGAGACTTGTAGGATGACAACAAAATTTAAGGCTGTAGGCATCAATTTTACTCTGAGAGATCCTCATTGTAGTCTTCTTGCTTTTCTTGTACTGGGCTGGATTCAGCTGGTTCCATCAACTCTTTCATTAAATTTTAAATAACTGTCCTTCATCCAGTCAATGGCAGGCTCATTGTAGACTGACAGACTTACTAACAGATTGGCAGATCAGCCAGAGCATTTGGAGCATGAGGGGAAAAAAAGAGGCTGGACAGAATGAAAAAAAAACTCCTTCTGAAGTTTATGTTTATTTGCTTTTCTTTGTTTATTTTCTTTTTGTTATCCAAGATGACTTTGTACATACTTCTCAGACTTGTTTTTGTTTTCCTTGCTCTTTTTCATCGCTCTTGCAGATACGAGTACAATAAATTTGCCACATTGTCCTATAGGTAGAATTCTCGGCCTAACTGCAAAGGGCACTCTAAAATTTGATACAGATAATTAGACACAGACAGATTGCCAGACAAGAAGTTGGGCCAGCAGAAACACAAACAAATATATTTATGTGCATGTTGATACAACATTGGGCTCAAAATTTGTTTTCTTTCTCCGAATAATCTGGTTCTTCTCGTATAACTATGCTAGGTAAACGATATCATAATCATCATCACAACATGTCTTGGGGACATTGTCCCGACTTTCAAGTGGCAGGTCACTGTGTTCTCTTCTCTAGCTCAATCCAGGAGACACATCAGGAGTTTCAAACTCCGGCCCCCCGACGTGACGTCCCATTCTTTCCCATGTCCCCTCGTTAATCTTCGCATAAATCCGTTAAGCCCGGACTAATCCCAATATTAAATCCCGATGATTTTCAGCGAGGCGAAATTCATTGTCAACTTCATCCATGGCGTGAGTCCAGGAAAGCATACTTAAAATTTGATTTGAAAAGAGGTCTTTCCTATTTAAAGCATGGCATTGGTAAGTTGACATTGCCTTTACTCGTGTGGTTATACTGACAGAATAGAGGACATTGTGTTTTCTATGTATAGAATGATGTCAATAAAAATCATCACACAATGCCAAATCTCTCCCCCTGAGCAGTTTAGTCACGACAATCTTGTGAAGATTAGTGCGTGCCACGTTTCACAAAAACGATTCACCAAATTTAGTGATACTTTATGATTGTTTACCAGCTATACAAAATCTTTTACAGTTATGATTTATGATACTTCGTGGACTGAAAGCTCTTATGATTGCAAGACTCTGTAGCGTGGAATGTTTGCTAATGTTTGTTATTATCTATGTAAAATATCAGTGTTATCGAGTTTCAGTCTGTTAATAAAGTTATTGTAGTTCACGTTATTGTTTTGAGATCTGTGATTTGCAGTATCATGTGGAAGAACGAACGCAAAAGGCCGCGTAACAGTATCTCGAAAAGTAGCACGGACTTAAGGACCCCGTTTATTAAAATGGTGCAGGATAAAATTCTGTAAACTGTTGCTGTGAATAAATATCCTCTCTGTCTCTCTATCTCTATCTCTATCTCAATCTCTCTCTCTCTCTCTCTCTCTCTCTATGTCTATCTCAATCTCTCTCTCTCTATCTCGCTCTCTCTCTTTCTCTCTTTCCCTCTCCATCTCTCTTTCTCTCTCTTTCTTTCTCTCTTTCTCCCCCTCTCTCTCTCTCGTTCTCTCTCTCTCTGGCCGTCAAGATAATTGTGATCATAAATTTCTTTCTTACTCTGTGATGGTTTTTTCTTTTTTTATGTTCAGCTCTGAAGATATAATATGTTACATTTTGTTGTTGTTGTTTTGTTCATTTTGAATTCAAGTCAACATGATTATCGTTTCTCATCACAGAGAGAAGAACTTAATTCTGAAATTTGCATGCAAGAAAAACAATGCCCAAAATATTTAGAGACCTAAGGGACGGGATTTTATCACTTCTTTGCCATCAGAGAACTCAAGTAACACGAGCTGTCGACTTCAATCTTTCAGCGATTTCTATTTTTTCGGCGCTTCACTGAAATTGCAATGAATTTTGTATGTGTAGCCCTGTACAATATTGTACTGTTATAATACAAGTTTGTTAGCTTGCCATCCTGGAGGTTTTGCATTATAAGTCAAAGGAATCACCTGGTCAGCTGTGTCCGTCATAAATATCGCTCTTCAGCAGCCAGTGTCATATTGTATCTCTAAAATTATACATGGATTAAACATACCGTGCTGCATACATTTCTTCAATCTTTGCATTTTCTCCTTTGGCTGGATTTTCCCCCTGACCAGGCCCATAACAACGATCTATCGCTGAGGTTTAAGTTGTGGGTATGCCGGGAGAACTTCTGGACAATGGCTGTAACAATCACACAGAACCCTTTCTCACCAACCTGATCTTCTTGACAAACATTGTATCAAAAGATCCAGCCCTGCAATTTTGTTGGCTGCACAGCATAAGAATTGGCGTGAAAATATTGACACCCCGCCTGTATTCTTGCCGTATTTTGCGCCTCCCAGCATATTTTTGTCCTGCTTTGCAAGAGGAAGTGAGAGGAGCTTATCATTTTGCATTCGATCACATTTTTTAAACAAACAAATGTCACATCTGTGAATGCACAAGGTGCACTCTCCAGAATATGTGACACAGACCCGTTTTAATGCATTGTTTTTATTTTCTGTACCATAGAAAGTTGTCAAACATAGAAGTCTTCAAAACCTCATGACATTTGTTCAGTGTTATGGCAGATTCTCAACAGCTTTGACAACTTAAGACTTTTTGTTTGAACAAGCACAGATTACCGTAGCGCACTATACACGATCTCCAGATCTAGATATTGAGATGCTCGACCAACAATTTGCCTGAGGCATGGAGATGCGTTGGGGGAGGGGGGGGGGAGAAGGGGGCAGTGAGGGAGGAAGGGAGGGTTAAAGGAAGGAGGAGGGGGGGGGGGGGACTGCGATGTGATAAAGCTAACAAGAATGACTAGACTGCTGTTTGATCAAGCATGGTCGCTTTGTACCCATTTAGCTCCATGCCCAGCTTTTCACAAGTGTCGGCGTACTGAAGAGCAGCGTATTAAATCTAACTCCACTCTCATAAGTGTCCTTATTTCTGTGTGAAGGGCTGTCGCGTGGATACGCGTTTTTCATGAACACAAAGCCACTGTAGGTTTGATAGGACTAATAAGGTGAGGAGCAGGACATGTGAGCCAGGATGGAGAATGGAAGACGGAAGGTTTTAATGGCAGAACTTCAATGGAACCGGGACCCTCACTAAAACTGATGGCATATTAATCAAACGATACGGATCACCTGAATTCCCGATGAGGCGGACGAAGTAAAGTTTGAAAGCCGTTCAGGCCGACTAATGAAGACGATGGTGTATTGTCGTAAGCTGTGGATAAAAGATGAGTGTACAGGGTGTGTGTACAGTCGCTGGTTTCACAGATAAAATCTTGACAAAAGGGAATAAAATTTGACAACTACAATAATTGTCTTATTAACAGACATCAAACATTTACGATTAATTTATTTTCCGACTTTTCATGGTGGCCATAATCTGCTCATTAGTCTTTAGGTTAGACTTAGGGAGACTGGAACAAAGACGTATTAGAGATTCGGTTATATAAAACAATGACGTCTTAGAGATATGAAACAACGACGTCTTGAAAATTCAGTGATATGAAAAAAAAGACATCTTAAAGATTCAGTATAAAATCACTGAATCTCTAAAGCGTCATTATTTCAATGTCATTAGGTCTAGAGAGACTAAATTTTATTTCCATTATACGTGATATTGAATTATATATCAACACTATGTCATCATGGAAATAAATGCAATGGATAACAATTGTAGTGGTCAGTGACCCATTGTCAGAATATGTACGGATGGTCCCGTCTACACTTAAATCTTCAACTTTATTCTATGATGCTCCGTTTTTCACGTTAGCTGACGAAAAAGGACAGCACAGAAATATGCGTGTTGCTAACTTGCTACACTGACATCTTGGACAGCAAATTAAATTTCTGGAAATCTCTCTCTCTCTCTCTTTCTCTCTCTCTCTCTCTCTCTCTCTCTCTCTCTCTCTCTCTCTCTCTCTCTCTCTCTCTCTCTCTCTCTCTCTCTCTCTCTCCTCCGCATACACACACACTCTCTCTCTTCGCACACACTATGGCAAATATTTAAACACTTCAGGAAATCATTAAATATTAATCTCGGATCTCGAAGATCTTTGATCAAACACCTGTGCGGGCAAAAGAACAGATTTCAATCAAAGGTCATCCGTGTTTACCACAAACAAAATGCATGATCGGACGTGCTTTTATTTCACAAGGTCCACGGGAATATTACAAGTAATTATTTGCTCTCAATTAACAGGCAGTTTCCTACAACTTTTTGGTCTCTTGTACAAGTAAATATTCAGTGTCATTTTGCAATATGTCGGTGACGAATGGGAACAGTTACATGATCAAGTAAAACAAGAACAAATCAGCAATGCAGCAAACCCCAACTTGATACGACAAGGATTTGAAGGTTTGAACGTGTTTTAGCTTTGAATTACACTCGTTCGAGAGAAACAGTGGTGTGTAAAACTACCCAAAAACTCAAAAATATTCATTTATTGGTTCGTTTTACTTGTTATCACAGAATTTGTGCTCCTACGAAATTAAGAATTTTATTTCGTCTTTTGTCGGAAGTTTCACGGCCATATGTTTCGTTCTCCCAGAAGTACGCACGCCCAGGGCCGTGCCAAAAAACAACAACAAAACAAACTTTTGCGTACCTGCCCAGGCGGCTGCTCAAAAAAAAAAAAAAAAGTGGCCTTGCGAAATTGGAAGGGGAGGGAGCAGATTGTAGTGCAAAGCATTAGGGTCAACATCCCAGTTTGGGTTCTTTTTAAAGAATAAATAAATCTTTGCATATTTTCAACAAAAAAAAATGCACATAAAGATCTCCAGCGGAGGACAAAACTGAAGCGTGTAATGACTGACGGAGTGGAGGTGCTGATCAATTTACTACCTCAAACACTGTTTTTGTATTTGCATAGTGCAAAATGAATTCACAATACCTTTCCATGCTTACTACTGTTGCTCCATTAAGAAAACGTTCTCTTCAAGATGTATACGTTGAAATGTGCAGTTCAGCTGTCCCGGGACAATAGCACTATACCACCAACGGCCATTTGAATTCCACAAGTTGTGGTGTGAAACTAGCATGACGGGTGCGTCGTTACTACAATAAAACCAGCATAGACTTTCATTCAGTGCCTGGCAGTGGAAAGTGGGCCGAGCATTAAACATCTTTGACACCATTCATGCCTCGTGGATATTCCAAGCAGAGAAAAGGGTTTTGTATTCATCTTCAATAAAAAGACATTCCAGGTTAATTCGTCGTCGTCTTGAAACGTGTGTGTATTTTAACCCGGGGTGCAGTTTCACCCCCTTCAGCATCTTAAGCCTGTTTCTTCTTGTCTTTAACGCAACGTAAAGGCCTCGTGGCCGTTCAATATGCCCCGACAACACAAGCATGCTATGTTTGCGAGAAAATTATTTCCAGAATTCTTAACAGTCCTTTTTCTCTGTTTATCACCACCGATTAGGCTGTATAGAGGGATGTTAATTGGCTGAAATTTGCTAATCTTGATTTCCAACGCCCCTCTAAAAGGATAAGCCTCACATTTGAATGTTCCATTGAAATGAAGAGGGTAAGTGTCAAGGCGATGCATGGTGCCGACAGGAGATTTGCCTATTCATAAAAACTATAATTTGCCTTGATGTAACGTCATAAACTCCGGCTCTCTGTGGGCCCAGGACAAAGGGGAGGGGTTGAAATCTAAAAGTCGACAGAAGGTAGGAGACGGTGCTGGCAATAGCCTAGAGGTGGCGCTGCGCTGAGATAGAGGAGCTCACTCGGTAGTTCTCTTTGAACCCACCACAGCTTGTGTGAGGGACGGTGACGTTGTTGGACGCCCGGCCAGTCGGGATGCGGCGCTCGCCCATCTGTTGGAAAAATACATCACCCAATAGAAATGTGCTCGTTGCGTGAGTCTATGAGTAGTTTTGTATCAAACCTAGTGCTTGAAATTTTAGTCGAGAGGTGATTCGGGCTATAGGACAAAAACAGGCCGAACATATGGTCCTAGATTTGTATCTTTTTTTTTTTTTAAAGTATTTTTGGGGTGGGATTGGGGATTGGGGGGGGGGGGGGGCGTTGTTGAGTATTCTTGTGAAACAATAAATTGTATAGTAACTCAGATGGAATTTGGCAAAATTCATACAAAGCATTATTGTTTTACAGTAAGAATAACAATTATGCTTTCTGTAAAGCCCACAAACTCCAAATGAAAAAAAAAAATTCAGTCACATCACACAAAACGACAATGAATATTTACCATAGCAAAGTGAGCACGAATGTGGGTGGGTTCTAGAGGCATCATTGGTATGAGTGCTTGAATTATTTATTTGTCCTCCAGGAATCATCAGGATTGTAAAGTCTGTACAGTGAATCTCCAGAAAAGAGCGTTGAACTTTAAAAAGTCCCTAAGAACAGGGGAGGAAATTAACCAGAGCAGCGAATTCTGGGTAATTAATTTGTCCAACTGATGTTACTGTAATCAACAGTCGTTGTTGTTGCTGTTGTGATTATTGCTGTTGTTACTTATGTTGCTCTTTCTACATTAAATTTGTTATATTGTTTGTTATCTTGAATGTTTGGGTTTGCAAACAATGATTACTTTGATGTATTTTTTGTTTTGTTTTTGGTTATATCAGAAACAAACTATTTTTGCCTCTTTTCGGCACGTCTAGACATCTCGAGGGATTCAAATCTAAAATAGTCAACAGCGTTCTCGAGAGTTTAAGAAATTGGCAACGTTTCAGCAAAATCAGCATGGGCTAGAGACAGCTGAAGAAGGACTAAGCCTTGTATTGCTCCCAATTTCATTCTGTACGTCAGTTTACTGTGAAATATCGATGTTTTTTGTTTCTCGTTCAGACCATCCCAGTTGTCTGCGTTTCTACTGTGCGTGATAACACTTCATATAAAACAGGACTTGACGATTGTTCCTCGTTCTTGCATGAAATAAGCTCGTCTTGTTTTATCAGGCATTTGAGAACATAATAAACATTTTAAAATAACACTATCTTCTTTCTACCTTTCACACATTGTTACACCACGCAGAGAACGCCCAGTTCAGATGGTCTAGCCCCTGTCAATGCCTGCTTTGTGTGTGTAGAACAGTTCAGAAAAAAATCTGCTAACTGGAAGCGATCCTTTATTTGAACTCTTGTGTCTACCTTTGTTAACCGCGTACTTGCTTGCCTCTCTGGTATTGTTTTGAGCTGGGATTACTGTTGGTTTTGCTTTCCTTTCTTTGCTGTTGGACAGAAAGTTTGTTGTAAGATTAGACGACACTGAGCCACCCTCTCCACCTTCCGTCCCCAAAATAGGATTCACAGCAACTTTTATCAGAGAAAACTGGTGCAATTTCAAATTAAATGGCTATTGAGAAATTCCTCTTTTCAACATAGTGGATTAACGATCACTTTAAATTATAAGAAAATGATAGATTGTAAGACTTTTGAAGCAAGACACACACACACATAAAAAGTGAATAATTGAAGACTTGACTATCTTGCACCTATACCGATGGTTGAAATGCACCATAGACATTTCTTTGAGTAAAGAAAGGGACGTATATTTAAGCTCCAATCGATGTGCTGTAGCGAGGCACATGACAATATGAGGTAAAACTGGATTGTTACAGGCCCGTGGATTCGTCTTTCTTGGTAACTCAAAATCGTTATCAAAATTACAGGTGAGTCAGCTACACACTATCTAACATTCGACGTTCAAGTGTCATTAATTTTTTGATATCATATGGGTTCCCTGATTAAGAACTTCGCAATGTGGCTTCAGGAGTCAACGCCTATAGGTCTTTTCAATGCACCGGTGAACTGTAATGTCCATTTTTAAGGCCCTCATATTCAAGGTCAGTATCCGTGAACCCAGAGTGGCAATTAATGCACCTTAGCACGAAGTCCTTGACTCTCCCACTCTGGACGACTTTAAAATGATGATATGGCAGTCACGTGCGCCAAATAATTCTTAAAGGTCCCCCGGGTTTAAACGTTCCAACTGAGAAACATCGTTTTTAAAGAAATTGTGCATGACTGAATTAACCTGCCACAAAAATGACAATCATAGCAATAGAAAAACAAGAACAAAGGCACCTTGTTATTCTATCTTATGCCTCATGCCAACTTCGTTCCTGCCCAGTGATATTATTTTCTTTCGTCCATTTTCACAATTCGTGTCTGAAACAAGTTTGTAAGCCGTAGTGTTCAGGTACAAAAAGGTCCAAACATTGGTGGAAAGCAGTTTCAACAATTTGATAGTTATTTCTAATTCAGCTTTCACTAAGAAGTTATTCAAGAGTGAAAGTTTAATCTTTGGTCTCAGCTTTCCACGGCACTTGATGAGTGTAAAGGATTTGCATGGCTTGAGTCATTTTTGGAGTGGCCCAGGCATGATGCCGAGCCTTGTGTACAGCGGCCTGTCAGAAATGGTTCAGCCCTCCCACAGAATCTCATCAATAGCAGTCAAATCTTTGTATGGGCAGAAAGAAATAACGAAACCTGGCCAGACAGGGTAAAAGTGAACTTGTGGACATTTAGATAATTGTGTTGTTGCTTACTGGCTTGTTCACTCGTCTGTGTGCTTGCTTGTTTCTTTCTTTTTTGTTTGTTTGTTTGTTTTTGTTGTTGTTTGAGTGGTTGATTGGTTGGCTGATGATTGGCCATTTAGTCTGGCTGGCTGTTTCGTTTAGGTTGGTCATTTGGCCACCAAGATATTTTTATCAGGTGACTGAATTGATTGGTGGGCAGCAGGTTTGTTGGTTAAATGTTATTAGGGAGCAAGCTGATAGGTTGATATGTTGGCTGGTAGGCTGGCGACTACGTACACTGTTTTCCTCAGGACGTATCGCCTTATTTGCAAAATCTATAACATTATAACACAGATCCCTTGACATTCCCCGCGCTATCAGTGAAGGGGCAATAAATCAAATCGGGATCAAATGCATTTTATTTGTCCTAAATTTGTGCTGCGGGGTCAGCGCAAAGGTTTTCAGCAGCCACGAATTGGGGGTGTGAGCAAAACTGGAAACGAACGTCACGGCCAGACATGTCCGCTGTGTGCTGGTCACAGTAGCAAAGGTCAATCAGAACCGTGTAAGGTCAGGGTCTTTTGATCGGGAATTATTTGTTAGATTAACACTGACCAAATTTAGGGTTGATTTGCAAGGTTGTTTTATTTGGTTTTCTTGTGTGCTTCTTTTCTTTATCTTTATGTGTGTTGGGTGGGGGGGGGGGGGATTATCTATCTATCTATCTATCTATCTATCTATCTATCTATCTATCTATCTATCTATCTATCTATCTATCTATCTATCTATTTATCTATCTATCTATCTATCTATCTATCTATCTATATATCTATCTATCTATCTATCTATCTATCTATCTATCTATTTATCTATCTATCTATCTATCTATCTATCTATCTATCTATCTATCTATCTATCTATCTATCTAGCTGTCTGTCTGTCTGTCTGTCCGTCCGTCCGTCCGTCCGTCCGTCTGTCCGTCTGTCTGTCTGTCTGTCTGTCTGCCTGTCTGTCTGTCTGTCGGTCTGTCTGTCTGTCTGTCTGTGGTCGTGGACTTATCTATCTCAGTCAAACTCTCATAACCAAGACTCAATATTTTGTTTGTTTTAATGAAAAAGACGAGAAAGAACTTAATACATGTTGCATTCAATGAACAGTTCAAACAAGAAAGAGACATTATTTGCAAAAGAAAATTTTCAAGGACTTTTCAGGAGATCTATTTTTTATTATTATTTTTTTTTTTGGGGGGGTGGTGGTTTTAAAACATGGCAAAAATTAGCAAATTATGCTGCAATTAATTTGTTTCGGTATTGATAAATTTTAAAAAGTAACAAAGCTTTTTTTCTTTTGAAAAAGGCTTTCTTCCAATGATATCTCTAACTGACATTAAGCTTAACGCAAATTATTATGAAAATATGAATGCGCGATCTCAGTGATTTGCGGTAAAAAGATTTAATATCATGGGGACTGAAGGCGCGTGCCCTTCGGGACGGTCGCGTTTGTGAGGGGAAAATTGTGGATATTAGCCAGGGAAAGACACGCTTTGGCGACCACACTTGGGTGGAATTATCTCGCATGGTTGAGGGATACTGTTGTTTGTAGAATACACTGGGAAGCAAAGTCACTTTTCACCGGAAAAAAAAAAAAAAATGGTGGAGGAAATATTTCGTTTTTGATTGCTGACCAGAAGAACATTTACACCAGATTAAATAAATTGTTCCAGAAATGACATGGACAGAGAATTATTAGGGAACTTAAACAATCATTACTCACGCCGCTCTTTTTACACATACACATCCCGAGCACAGATAATATGATGGTTGATCAAATTAGTGCCAGTTTGTTCATAGTTTTACAGTAACTGTCACAAATTTAATCTGTCCTGGTGGAGACACTAATGAATTATGACGTATTTATGATGAATGACAGTCTCATTTCACGTGCAACCATTAAATCTGTCTTAAGTTCGCAACGCCACGCCACCCAAGTGATATCTGGAGGCAGAGTTTTTAATGGGTACATTAATTTGTGACGGTTCACGTATTCCCCCCCCCCCCACACATACACACAAATTCCCCCCCCCCCTTTTTCCTTTGAGCGCCAGAATTTCAGTAAATGTGTGAAAAGTGTCCGGCTGTAAATCTATGAAATAAAACAAAGGGAAAAAAACTAAACAAACAAACAAATAACAACAACAAAAATATATAAACAAACAAAACAAAACAAATTAAAAAAATTAAACAACTGTGACCAGGATGACATCCATTTACAACGATTCTTAAACTTACTTCCTGTTTCCAGCTTGGATTCTCGGTCACTCTGTATACCAACATTTTGTGATTATGAGTCACTGGTCGCCACAGAGCCGAGAGGCGAAAGTTGCCATTGGGCACAACCCAGATTCTCGCTGACATTGTGTTCTCACTCTGCACACTTTCTACATAGTCATGATGACATCCTAAATAATATACCTGAACAAAAAGCATTTTTCTTTCTGCTGACAAAGGGAATGGAATCCTAGGTATTTGAGCCACTTTGTGAGAACAATACAATCCCCTCCCCCTCCCCCATTCCATACTTCCTCCCTTAAACTGAAATGTTCAGAATTGTACCAAAATTCTAACATGCCTTTACCATGAGAATAACCAAATTTTGTTCAAGTGTATAACTGATGTTTTGTCGTCGATTGAGGTGAAAACGTTAAACAAACACAGATGACCGCGCTCAAGACTTCAGTTTCCTCGAGGCGAAACAAATATGTCAGTATGTTTCATGTTCTCAGACATCTAGTGCGAGGAGCGAACAAGAGAATTATTTACAGGTGAAAACTTGAATATTGTCCTACATACCATTCTCATAATCTAGCGGTTAAGGAGTGGACAGGAGATGTTTAGTCATCAGCAGAGTAAACAAGAAATATGCCAACAACTTTGTTCATTCAGATCTTGAGCTTGAGAGCTCAAATAAATTTTTTTTTTTTTTTTTTGGTCACCAGACCAGGCCATTATTCCAGAACGTTCCTGGTTCGTTAGAGGGTAGCCCATAAGTTATTCAATTTGCCAGCCAACGGTGGTGTTTTGGTAATATTAATATGAGTAATGAAATGTGAACACGACGTTAATACTGAGACGCACTGAGAGTGGTCAATGGAAGAATTAAACTTTGGATTCCAGAAGTGTGTGTGTTTGTGTGTGTGTGTGTGTGTGTGTGTGTGTGGATGTGTGGGTGTTTTAGCCAGAAACAATATGTGTAAGCTATCCTTTCCCTCACCCCCTCTCTCCCTCCCTTTTCTGCTCTGCTCCCCTCAGTCTTTCTTGAATATGCCTTAAAACGAACTTGGCATCCGTGGTCCGCTCTTTAAACTTGTTTCCTTGATTTTCTCTAATTCTGCACATTTTGTGAGGCTCAGATAATAAAATATCAGAATAAGTGCAGAGCTAAGAAAAAATCAGCTGATATGAAACTGCAGCAGAAAGTGTGTAACTGAGAATGATACTGATCGAATTAGCGAGAAGAGCACTAAATTTGGTATTTCCGAGGTTTATCCTTTGTAAAGCTGTGATTTCCTTGGGTAAACTAGCTGTCCTTGACTCCGGCCGCCCTAATTTCTAATTGTCTGTACTTTGTATTAAATCTGTGTCCTCCCACTGTCTGACCCACGGCTTACACTGATTGTCCGTCCATCAGTCTCCACTAATGACGCCTGTCCACTGCAGTCTGCCTCCCTCTGGGTCACTCCAACATCGGCTCTTTGATGTCTGTGTCTTGGTCACGTGATTCAGCCATTGACCAATTTGGGGTGACCGTGCGTTAAGAAGTGAAGAGGAATCAGATTTACAACTCTGTCATCATTGGTTTTGTTTCTACTTGTTGTTTATCACTTAAATATGTTGCTATCTTTGTTTTTATGGTGGAAATGTATTGTAATTGTTAGGAAGTGCTTAGAAAAGAACAGTTTCCAAGTGAAGCCGGACAGAGAAAGACGGAGATTTTCGAAGCACTTTCTGACACTTAAATGTAATAATGAATGTCTTAAAGCTCCAACCGGCCTTACCTTAAACATAAATTCATTTTGGTTGAATAATAAGCATTGTAAACATTCTACTTCTTCTGCTTGTTTTTTTTTTCTTTCGTTATTGTTTTTGTAGTCATTACTGTTTTTGTTTTAGATACATCATACAACAAAAACAACAATAACAAGGTTTTAAAAAAAATGGGATAATTTTCTCCTTTTTCCTGTACTTTATTCCTATCAACACCATCCCCTAACAATACCGCTGTTCCGATTATCCGTAAAAGTATAATATATAGCCTAACATTACTAAAACCTCTACCACTTCTGACAACTACACACGTTCTAAGGCACTACCACCACCTCTGCCAGTATCACTACTATAAATCCTATCCTATACATCACCACCATCATCAAATCATTACAAGAACTAGAGTCTACCTAACATTCTTTGGCCAAACTACAACAACGCATCCAAACTAATCTATATAATGTTTATCGTCACCACTGTTGATTGGTTTTCCGACAGAGTACTACTGCTTTATATTGATAATCCCTCAAAACGGACTCCATTACTTGCGCCGTTTTCCTTTGAAGGGATTAATCTATCACGGATAAAACAGCCTAAAATGTGAAAAGCAAGTAAAATCATTTAACAAATCGTAAATTGGCTATAATTCCTCAAGTGAACTAATTAATACGAGACGCCTAGAGGTTCTTTTGACACTTCCCCCGGATCGTTGTGCACGTGACAATTGATTTGAGCCAAAATACAACTCAGATCTCTCTGCATGATGGCAAGTTACTATTCTCACGGTTGCTAGTGGCGGGTAACACAACAATATCCAGACCAACTCAAGCCAAACGGACTTGATTGCATTTTAATTTTAGTTTCCAAAGCCTGTATCAGGACGCTGGCCCTTGGCACTTCAGGTTTCTGTGAATGAGTTATTACCTGACATATGTTCTTTTTGCCAGGTTTTAATCAGTTGAGTGGTGTAAATCTAAATTAAAATTTCATTTCTATGTTGTTTGAAGGCACACTTGAGTTTTTGAAAACTTGTAACACTGTGGGAAAAAAAAAAGAAGGCAGTAATGAAAGACTCGGATTACATTTTTCATGTTCTCTCTCAAAATATGATCTGATAATTTCGTTTATAGGTCTAGAGCCAATTATTTTTTGGTGGCTGAAACTCAAGTGATCGATTAATACTTCCTTCTTGGTTTTTGACGAATTTCTCCCGTTCTTCCTTTTTTTTTTTCCCCCTCTCCTTTCGTTCAATTTTATTTATTTATTTATTTATTTATTTATTTATTTATTTATTTATTTATTTATTTACTTAATTATTATTGATGTACTGCTTTGTCTAGGCTGCATCACTTTCTGTTATGCTTGCCGCTCGGTAATTAGTCCCAGGGCTACTCAAAACATTAATCAAGCCAGACTTCATTCATCAGCTAAAGATTGCATGCGTATGGCTGAACTCGTGTAGTGTAAGTTTTTTTTTTTACTCAACAAAAGTAATACTGTGGTAATCATGTTCTCACTGACCTAACCAAGTCCGAAGCAAAGAATAAGGCTGAGTGTATACTGTAGCATGCCAGCAGAATTGAGCTGATGATGGTAAAAGTAACAGTAGGCCCTATTAAAAAAAATTAAATAATCAGTAATGGATGTTTTTACGACCAAATAACAGTATTTTTACAAAAAAGTAACAGAAAGTAATATTCTCCTGAAAAATAGAATTTTTTTTTTACAAGAAGGTAACAGTTCACGAGTGACTTAAAATAATGAATAATGAATGAACATATATTGATGGATTTTTTTACGAGGTAGTAAAAGTTAGTAGATCCAATATTATTATTTTTTTACAAGAAATTTTAAGAAAGTAAGGTCAGTAATAGTTAAAATGATTACTTTACACAGTGTGAATCTTGTCCTTATGGTGGATATGAGTGATGTCAATACTGATGACAAGGAGGAATACAGCGTATTGTATGCTACTATTTCACTAGTCAGAAATGTAACGAAGGACATCGAGGATGTAATCAAGACAGAGAGAAAGATATGACGACATTGGTAACAAGATCTGAATAACGGGCAGGTAGTATAGTGACGCTTGATGCATCACATCGATTGGATGAGCAAATTTAAATGAATAATTAAATAAATTGACCATTATCATAAAATAGTGTAGCCCTTCCTTTCATGTTCACCGCTAGCCTAGTTCTGCATTATCGCCACTATCCAAATGTATGACTGGAGTTAGAAGCGGGGGGGGGGGGGGACGGGTTAATTAAAAGGCGGTGTTGTTTCCAGCAAAAGGCGAGCCATCTGCGCTAATTTCAGGTCCCAGTACGTGCTCACGCCTGGTTCTGTCGCGAGGGATGATCCACAGGGAGACGGAATGGGTGAGCAGTTATGGAACATTCGACGCTTGCATAAAAGTTTAAAATTCTAAATTAGGTATCGTAATTGGTTGGTTGGTTGGTTGGTTGGTTGGTCGGTCAAATGAGTGCTCGGTATGTAGATTCGTTGTTTTACCCGTTGACTGGCAGTAGGCTGGTTATTGCAGGTGCCAGCATAAGGGGTTTCTCTGTGCCGTTTCAATATCACCCCATAACGGTTAAGCCGCTGTTCGTTGAGAAAATAGATAATTTGTTTTTCATTTTAATAAATTATGAGATGAGTAAATGTGTGGAGTTTGCTCATTGATGGTACGGGGAACTAAAGGAGGACGATCAGCTCGTGTTTAATTGCGACATATGTTGTTTGTTTTTTTAAACTGTCCATCTATCTATCTATCTATCTATCTATCTATCTATCTATCTATCTATCTATCTATCTATCTATCTATCTATCTATCTATCTATCTATCTATCTATCTATCTATCTATCTATCTATCTATCTATCTATCTATCTATCTATCTAGCTAGCTATCTATCTGTCTATCTATCTATCTATCTATCCATCTATCTATCTATCTATCTATCTATCTATCTATCTATCTATCTATCTATCTATCTATCTATCTGTCTGTCTCTCTGTTGTCTACCCATGCCTCTCCTCTTCTAGCTCCTTCATTCGTTGTTGTTGTTTTTTTATGACTTCTTCTGTCTATTTTTTATGTTTGTCTGTTTTTATCTTACTACATGATCGAGGGCAAAAACTAAAACTAAGCTAACATCACCCTTGTTTCTTCTTTCAGTTCACTCCATTCATTTTCTTTTCTTCAAGCTTTCCCCCCTCCCCCAGTATATCACTACCCCATCTCGTTCCCCCCCCCCAACCTCACTGTGTCACACACGTCACCGCTGAAGACCTGGGCACGCGCCATCTGTCGAGATTTTGACTCCTACAACTTTTCATGGCGTGCGATGGTCTAGCCTCTCTTCCCCCTCCCTCCCCCTCTCTCCGCCCCCGACCCCCGTGTCTTCCATACAAAAAACGCATACAAATGCTGCTTTATGTGTGGTCAAGTCATTTAAAGCAAGCAGTCAGCAAAAAAAAAAAAAAACACCACCCGCACACACACGCATACATGTTTACACACATACATTGGCAAATTTTCCCAATTTCCACAATCAGCGTCTCACACCAGCATTATTCTCATCATCACCACCAGCATCATCATTTCAGCCAGCATCATCATCATCACTACATCATCCTCATCATCACCGCATGATCATTGTCTTATTAAAGAAACGGCTTTTGTATTGAAGAAGACATAACAAAAAAATATCAATTAAAAATCTTCTAAATTTCTTTATTAGTTCAAAAGCTATTTTTAAAATGCTTTACTTCTGAAGATGGCGTGGCTGATAGCTGGTAATGTGTTTAGCACGCAGCTTGTCTTAAGGCTGATCGTGCAATGAGGCAAGACTGATCTGTCTCAGTTTTAGTATGAAATGTGAACTATGGGGCTGAGTGGGACTTCGCTCACTTCCGGGATCGAAACAAGTCTGTCTAGCTAGCTAGGGCGCGTCAAGACCACCTAGACAGATGGAGACAGACATATAGACAGACGCAAACAGCCAGACAGGCACAGAAACAGATAGATAGATAGATAGATGATAGATAGATAAATAGATAGATAGATAGATAGATAGATAGATAGATAGATAGATAGATAGATAGATAGATAGATAGATAGATAGATAGATAGATAGATAGATAGATAGATAGATAGATAGATAGATAGATAGATAGATAGATAGATAGATAGATAGATAGATAGATAGATAGAGTTGAAATTCGTCCGAGGAAACACTAACAATCATTTTGTTTGAACTGCCAGCTGCACGCATCCTTTCCCTCAATGACGAGGCTGCACTGTGGCGACGACGTGCCTGCTCCAGTTGTAACTGGGGTGCAATGGCACAAAGGCAAAATTTCCCAAATGGGATTAAAGAGTTATACAAATACAAAAAATACAAATAAAATGAGTTTCCTGGCGCTAAACTTTATTTCAAAGGCAGTCTCTATCCCTATCTCCAAGGCAATGATAAGCTGGCAATTGTGCACTGGGGAGTATTCTCAATTTCGTGCCAGTTTTATGTGTGAGTACACATCTGTTGTGTCTGTCTGTTCTGACATATAAGATGGTGAACTATTGTCTTTACCACAAATGTTGTCCCACTGATGTCTTTCCTACCACTATTGTCGGAAATTCCACTGTCTCAGTCATCACTAAGATTATTGGCACTGTCATCACATCCTTCCCTATCATGATTACAATGTTTGCTATTGACATCATTGAAGATATCACATTACCATCATCATTGTCATCAAGACTGTTGTAAATGATGTTATTGTGTTCGTCATCATCGAGACTATCATCATCACCAAACATCAGTATCATCAAATTTATCATCACTAGTTTTTGTACTTTTATTTCCTTGCCACCTCCTGAACATTCACAGTTTCTTGACACTGAATCTGTTTCAATTTTATGACATATCGTACTCACACATTTGTTGTTGTTGTTGTTCCAGTTGATACTCTGGCTGTAATTAGTGGTTGTAGCTGTTATTCTCGTTGTTGTTTTCAGTTTCAGTTTCAATACAATCATTACTCCTTTTCCCTCACAGCTGCTGCACTTAAAATCTGGGACAATCAGCGACATTTATTTATTTCTTTTGTTATTGCCCTTTGTTGCTGTCACTGATGTTTTTTTCTATAATATGCCAGTTAAGAGAAGACGATTTTTGATTTTTTTAGAAATGATTGTGACTGATTTATTGCAGATTTGTATGTCTGAGTTTTGCAGGCACACAATGCCCAAGGGAGACTGCTGTGGACAGTCCGGCCCAAACACATTCAGTAAAGGAATATTAAGCCCAGTCCAGCTCATAATATGCTGTTAAAAACTTTAAGATTATACTGATGAACATCTCCATTTATAGTAATCTCGATTAGGGTTAGTTTTTATGTGATCAATGTTTTATGATACAAAATTATGAGTTTTGTTAGTGAATTTTGGTCGATTGAGTGGTCAGCATTAACTTACTGACTGTCTTACGGTGAATTGGCATCTCGGAGGAAAAACTTTTTGTTTCGCGTTAACTCTTTGACTCCCCTAAGCCGGATTTTCCGGCTCAAGCAGCCGACAAAGTCGGACCCTAAAAAGTTTCCGGCTCGGAATTAAAAACTTAATTTACGAAGCTACCAATAGTTGCAACGAAGTATACTTTCGCGCATGCGTGAGGTCGGCTTTCCTGTTCCTTCGGCGAAACGTAAACAATGAATGGCGTGTTGAAATCGATTTTTATTGTGTTTTTTTGGTGTATTTTTGTGCTGTGACATCGTGAAATATGTCGCCATATCTGTGATATGATTTTGATCTTAACTCAAAATGTTTGGGAGATATCTTCATGAAATTTAGACAGTGAATTCATAATTGGACTACTGTTATTATTTCAAAAGTTGAATGGATAGGGATGCTTAGTAGCGGTATGAGCGTGGGTAAGTTGAAAAATTTAGGTGTGAAAATCTGTTCTTGAATTTTTCATTTCACTTTATTGTCCTGTTTGTTTATCAAAAGTGTGCTAAATCATTCTGTCAATCCTTTTATCTTATTTTGCATTCAATTTCCAACAAATTGATATGTATATTGTGTAGTCTAGCTCTATCCAGAATAAACCTGTGTATGATTTAGAAAGTCATATGTGGAATTTCGTTTGTCGCAAATTTACCTGGGGTCCAACCGTAAAATTCCGCCGGGGAGTCAAAGTGCAGAGTGGAGCACCAGACAGTGTTTATGAAAAAAAAAAAGGCCGGGCATGCTACCATTTGTCGGGTTTTCTGGCCTAGATTTGTTCATTTCATTTTCTGCATACCTGAACCAAAAAAAAAAAACGCGCCATAATTCTAGATTTCGTGTGCGTTATGAAAAATTATAATTTCGTGGCTTTAGTCTTTGCCGCTTCCCTTGATACATTTGCTATGTTATCCATATTTTACAAGCATTTATATTAGTGCAATTAATAGTATCCTGTTAGGAGAAGTATTAAGATTTCGTCCGTGAATTTACAGAGAACAATTTTAAAAGTTCCATTTTCTATCGAAAGAGGAAAAGAAATACAAAAGGCCATAACACAAGCAGGTTAAATCATTTTTTTATTAATAATATTAATATTGTCATGTTACAACCATGAAACAGATATAATATACTTAGTAGAAAAACGAAATCCCAGAACAAAACAAAACAAAAAAAAAAGAAAATAGAACAATTAGTGATGGTACAGTGTGGTATTGATTCAATCAAGCGTCTCACCTGTCACTAATGTCAGCTGTGACGTGGAGCGCAGTGAAAAGCAAAACCAGAAGTGGGTTTGGGTCCAAACTGAACCCAAGGGAGAGAAATCTTGGTGCTCTTCGAGCAGTTACAACTCAAATTAAGCTGCAGCCACGCCCTAATCATCATTTATGTTGAAAATCAAGTTATTTCCCCTTTTACACGACAATGGAGATTCTTCAGTCAGGTCTTTAATTTATTTTATTTTTTTTATGGCTTACAGTATTACTTTTGACCATGGTATATGAAGTGCTCCTGCCTGCCTGATGCCCCAGTAGGTGAAGATGGCGCATTGGACTTTGGATCTAAAACTTGAGGAGCCCATCAACTGGCAAAAGACAGCCTTGTGATCGTATTCTGTATTGGACGTTATGTATCTGCTTGGCTAAATGTAGAAAAATATCATTGACCCTTCTCTAGACTATCAGAGTTTGCCGTGGGTGGTGGTCACAGTGGTTTCGTTAAGTACGTTTATGTGTCATGTTATGGAGTTGTTGTTGTTGTTTTCCTTCTCAAGTGATTTTTTGCTTCTTTTTTTTTCCTAAAGGAGTTTTCAGTTAATTAACAAAACAGTAAAAGGCAAGTTTTCATTACATTGTCCGAGAAGTCAAGTCATTGCATTCTTAAAACGTTCATAAAAGAATATCTTTGTTGCAATCAGTTAATCTATCGTTCATATTTTCCAAGTGACTTTGAGCTTATTTTGAGTTGTTGAGTACAATGTATAATTTTATCTCTTACAATCTGTCTGTTACTGAGAACGTTAGAAGCGATAAACAGACCACGATACATGTAATCTCCAGTACAGTGAACAAGACTATTAATAAACAACAATGGCAGTAATCGTGAGCAAAATTTTGTCAAGGCACACAAAACAAATTTCCTGTGAGTATTTGACAAAATTTCCCACCTTCTCCTTTCTAACTGCACTGTTATGTAGGATGGCTGACACTAATTAGGCCAATTTTTTAATCAGAATTTTCATAGTGAATGCTGTTGGTAAACAAAACTGGATGAAAACTCCAGTAAATAATTTACTATGAAAGGATACTGTTGTTCTGCAGGATCATAAAATGAAATGAATGTTCTTCCTTAGCAGCACCGTCAATTTTAAAAAATGGTGTATCATTCTAGCTTTCAATGTATTTCTTTTACAGTACAGATTGGTATAAATGGCTTAGTTTGGGGGACCTTGATGGCCTACGGAGAAATACCCATTAATGAATTGGGGAAATACTCAGTACTGAACTGTTTAGGCAGTCTTGTTCATTTTTCTTCTACATCTCCTTCCACTGTGATATCTTTCTTTGATGTAACGTCAGATTTCACGATTCCAAAGGAGCTGTTGACAAACTTTTAATAGCGAAGCGAACAGACGAGGGTTATGCGTAAACGAACAGAGCGAAGCAAATACAGGCGTACAAAATAAATGGTGCTCGCAGAATGCAAACAGAGGGCCAGGCGTGAGTCAAGGAGACGGAGAGATATCCTCAAAGAAGGCTCACAACCATGAATGAGACACGTACAAAAACTACATGGACGTGACGTCAGATGCATGAGTCAAACAGGGACGTCATCCCCACCACAAGGGACTGAATTAGTGGATTTGGGGATTATGAGAAGCTCGCGCCTGGATTATGACAATTTGAATATCCAGGGACACTGAAGTGAAAACAACACAAAAATGCATTAAAAAACGTGATAAAAAATTGTTTTACAAAGTACTGAAGCACTCACAATATTTATTTTACACTTAATTTCAAACACCAAATATGAACAAGGCGAGGATTTTTTTCAAGCATGATTGACGAAAAAAGAAATATTTACAAGACAACGTTCTCACTGTGTCACCAGCTTGGATCTGACAGAAAAACAACTATAGATAACATCATCTATTGTCAGTCACTTACAATCATTTAGACAATACGCTCCATCTACCACAGGGCACCGATTTTATATGCTTGCTTTTCGCTTCGACACAGTGTATCTATCTACTCTAACTTCACATATTATGTAATTAATTACATGTGAGCTATCTCAATAATGAATTTTTCAGGCGCTGGTGTTTCAGGAGACGTCTTTGACCAAAGTGATCTCAGAAATTATAGTTCGATAAAAAAAAAAAGTGGCCATTTACCATGTTCTTCAAAAACGTTGAAACAGAAAAAATGTAAATTGTGAACTCGTTCTGTCCTCACAAAGAAATAGATGGCCTCAAGTTCAGCGAACGAATTTTTGCCTAAACAAAAGAATCGCCAAGACTTAATTTCGAAATGATGACCCTGGGTTTTTAAAGTCATCGTATCCGACCTAAATACAGCATCATGCATTGTCAAATCCAGTAATTATGCTAATGACTCTGAATTAGTGTCTCTGAATTAGTAAAAATAATGATAATAAATTAAATAACTGAACAGCTGAGAGAATAGTCTATTGACTATTGCCTTCAGCTAAACAGTCAAACCTGATACAATACAAAATTAATCTCATGTAGGTGTGGACTGAGGTAAAGGGACTAGCTGTACTTGGAAGGTCCTACAAAAATACGTGGCTGTACATGCAAATTGTTTATTTCTACGATGTCACTGGAGTCACTTTAAATTCATTCACACACAACATATTTGGTACTGCCACGAGTTAAGACTTTGTGATTGGTAAGTCAAAGTTCACAATTCATAAATAAACACAAAGAGCACATCAAGTTTTGACATCGATGGCTGAACATGTGTTAAATCAGCAGAAGCAGTGGTAGTAATAAATGGTAGTACTAGCATCAGCCGTTGCCGTGCAAGCTGTACTAGTAGTGGTGGTAGTGGTGGTGGTAGTAGTAGTGGTGGTGGTAATTTTGGTGTAGTTGGGTTGTGGTGGAGGTGAAGATGATGAAGGTAGACTTGGCCGTGCTTCATCCCATCATCAATTTATAGAACTCTGGAAAAAGTAAGTAAGCCAGAGATTATGAACAAAAGA
The DNA here is from genome assembly GCA_963931925.1 of Onchidella celtica. NCBI lineage: Eukaryota > Metazoa > Mollusca > Gastropoda > Systellommatophora > Onchidiidae > Onchidella > Onchidella celtica. The sequence continues at coordinate 17,902,087 of OZ007568.1, read as the reverse complement.
AGTCAATAAATAAAGACCAGGCTTTACACTAGATGCCCACTTTGCGTAAACAGTAGCGCACAGGCAGAGAAGACACGATGCATGACAGATAGGTAGCAATATCAGGAACCACACTTTGCAATCTGCGCCATGCATCTCATGTGTCTCAAAAGCGCAGCGACAGCTTTGATAAAATGTGTGCGTCTCGAACATCAGTGCAATGTGTAGCGCAAATGGGAGCAAACTGTGCCCTGCCTGTCCTGACACACGGCACACAGTTATCTCTCTTCATTGGCTGCACTGAAAACCTTACCTTGCAGATCTTAACCAACGCGTTCGTTTCATTTTGTTGCAAGTCATGATAGAAAGCAAAGGGTGTAGCAATGTAAATAAGCAGGCATGCTGATGTTTAGTTTGTGGCAGTTTCAAGTAGTTACATTGCTGAGGGTATTGGTAGAAAAAAAAAACAACAACAGAAAATTGGAGAAACGTTCATGCGTTCGTCAATCATGCCAATAACCAACGGTGCATTATGGAAAGAGGAACGTGCTTCAAAATGCATACAGGTATATGAGTAAATGTTGCATGTGTAAAATTATATAAGCAAACATAAGTCAGTGCTCTGATCTTGTTCTCCTGACTCATAAATTATTCTACTCTGCCCAGCAACTCTGAAAGTTTCCAGCAGCACACTCAAAACATGCATTTTTTTTTCTTGTAGATGATTTTTATGTATCACCTGCTTATATCAAAATTGATTTTGTCTCGACGACGAAAGGAAATCATCTGACTTGGTAAAAGCTCGTCCTTCTAAATTGTGTCTAAATTTAAATTATGACTCTTTTTAATTTTCTGAGCTCCACAACAATTAAAATACGGATCAAGTGAACAGTTTGGATAAGGACAAATGAAAATTTAAGTGTTTTTTTTTTTTAATTCAGGCGTTATTTCATAATGGAAAATGTCGACCATCATGACCCGGGTTTTGTATGGAAATGGGGATTCAGGTACCGGTAGTAAAGATTTGTACAAAAATGGACTGTTCTATACTACTTCTTGATTCCTAATAATTTTTATTACAAGTGATCAAGCAAATCAGAGTATAAAGTGGGAATGTCTCGTGATTCGTACGGAGAATGTTGGAGCTTGTGCTCGGCTTTTGTTTTTATATTGTTTATCATTGTCACTGCAGTGGTAGGAAAGCTGTTGGACAATAATGTAGGGGTAACTCATTTCCTGTTCTACCTTGAAACGTTTCAAACTCTCAGGCTGCTGATGCCATGTTTGTCCGGATTTGAGTTTGTTTTATTCTCGAGGAGCAGGTGCCCTATTGAGATCTGACTTAGCATATGCTGCATTTATGCAAAATAACAAATCATAAAATGAACCTTAGCATTATTATATCTAGTAATGTCCAGCCGTTGTCAAATAGCTCCAGCAATGAAGCTGGCAATACAGACTTCTTTTTTTTAAGTTGGTCAGTATTACTGGCAAAGCACAATTTTTTGTCCATATTCAACCTTATGTGTTTTACAGGACAATTTTTCATGGCCCACTGCCTTTATATAATTATAAATAAATTTAGGCGTGCGGCGATCGCGATAGAATGTTTCCAAAAAGGAATACAAAGATACAAAAAATAAGATAATCCCAAAGAAATTACTAGGGGGAAGGGGGAGGGGGAGGGGGGCAAACAGGCAGCATGAAAAAAATCTGAACATCTTCACACTGAAAGTGAAAGAGCACCATGTGTTGGATCGAAGACAAGGTAACTATGTCAATCAGCAAATCAAAATGTTTGAAAATAAAAACACTCTTTAATTCAAAGACCAGAACATACCAGATGGGAGTTTATTTTGTACAGGGGGAAACACATTAAATAGAACATGTGAAAACAAAAGAACACACACGCACACAATGATGTGATGAGTTGGTTTGTATTTTAATTTGTATTGAGGAAATAATTACATTTCCCGAACTGAATTTGCTTTCTGCAAAATAACTACTGATATTAGTTTCCTTTTGATCATTTTTGTCTCTGACTGACGTGTATAGATAAAATTGTATTACTAGTCACTATCAAAATATCAGACGAAAGTTTAAGAGGCTGCAGGTTCCATTTTATATAATAGTTATATACAATTTTTAAAAACAATTTTGTTAAGTCTCTGTTTATACATCTCATGATCAAAAACTTTTTAAAGGTGGGCAGCCAAAGATACAGAGCTGCAGCTAGAGACATCGACTTATCCGTGAGCCTTTTAACAACGAACATATGTTTATAACGTACATTCTCACATAGAAACAGTCTCATCGCTCAAGACTCAAGATTGATTTATTTACAAGGCACATTTATGTAGTGAAAGAAAGAATAAAGGGACAACACATTTGATTGATGTACTTTTCAAATTAACATATTTGTATTTCTTGCTTGGCAAAATTATTATTGTGTAGTTAGAATATAACTCTTGACACAAAAATGACAGGGTGACTTTGAAATTAAGTTACAGACATCATGACGGGTGATCATTTATATATCATTTGTTTCGTTGCTGCCGCGTGTGCAGGCCATAGGCATTCCACTGTAGCAACAAGAACAAATTACACAGATTCATGTTTTTACTTGGCTGGAATCAAAATCACCACAGAAGAGGAAATAATGGCTTCGTATGAGATCGCTTTAAATAGCATATGGGTATTCCCCACTTTCTCAGCCACCTTAGTTGGCAAAAATTAATTACGATGAAGGTTTCGTCTCTAGAAAAACAGAATGATAAGATCAGCGGGGTCAAGGTTACAGGAAGGTGAGGGTCGAGGTCAAACGACTTCAGTTTGACATCATCAAGGTTCTGAATTCTGGAAATAAAGTCAAATAAAACATATCTTTCATCTTGTTGAAATGGATTTTGTAGACTTTATCACTGATCGTAAGCTGAGACCCACAATTTCCCGAACATGAAAACAACAAAACTAATAGAATATGGGTCAGTGAAATAGTAGCTGTACGTACTGATTTTATCAGGAACTTTCCTTTTCAAATTGAACACGTAGAGTGTGTTACACGGTCATCGTATGTCCTCAGTAACTCAAATTATTGGCCATCTTTTACTCTGCTCCGGCAGATTTGTTTGAAATGCTCACAAAACTTGAAATAACAAAATCAGAGCATCCATGTAGCATTAAAATTTAAATGTGTCTAGGAGATTATGACACGATAAAACCATGGTTTGTTTTCATCTCTGTGAATGTTTCAATTCATTGTCCTATAACAATATCCCGTTCTCACAGACTATTAAAATTTCATGCTGTCACGTTCGACTATAGTTCAATTTTTTAAATTTTTTTTGGGGGGTGAAAACAAATTGTATCAAACTTCTTTCCGCTTTGCTATTATTTACTATCATTTAATTTGAACACTTTGTAAGCCTTCGAACCACCTTAGGTTTCTCTGAATAACTGCAGTGGATGCAAAATAAAACATATGAAATATTTTTTTTTTTGCTCCCTCTCTCCCTTATTTTTCCTTTATTCCTCGGAGCTGAATAAAATGGACTTTTAACAGGGAGATTGGGAATAAAAGATAAATGATACAAACAAACAAACAAAAACGTCAACTGAAAAAAAAAACAAAATGTACAAAAATAACAAGAACACAAAGGGAACTCAAAGAAGGAAAAGAAAAGACATAACAATGACATTCATCACAGCACTGCAGAAAGCCCAAGCCCTTCAGTTTTCATGATCTAATATGCCATTTGTGTACCACACTCTACTGTTTATTCCACTCAGTATTAAAGGGTTTTACCGTCTCTTAGTTAGAATTACGTATTTCACCTTACACAATAGGCCAGAAAGTTTCTTCTTATCCAATAAACTAGTGTCTTTCTTACTGCCACAAACTGGATGAAAAGAATGTGTGAAAAAAAAGCACTTCAGTTGCGGAGAACATTCTTACGTGTACGGATAAAGTTTTTCTATTAATTGTTGATAATTATTCCCATTGTATTTGTTTCAATCATGATGTCTAACAGTTAAGATGCTGGGTAGTTTCCTTTTGAGGAACATTTTTTTTTCATAAGACAAATTAGGAAATAGTGAAAACTGGTGGACTTTGGTAACATGCAATCAAAAAAAAAAAATAACCAAAACACTCTGTAAAAGTCGAAACTGGGGCTTGTCCGAGGAGAGTATGATTACAAATAACTGAAGTCGGTACCAACTCGGTTTGCTGTAACAGATCTAGTTCATGAGGAATGAAAGTATGAGTGGATGAATGAATAAAGGGTAAGTAGGTAGACACACAGATAGTTGGACGTAAGATTTGATAGGGCAGACAAGTGCACTGATAGATCGTGGATGAATAAATTAATGCCATGATGACTGCATAAATGATAGCTGATACTTGATAATGTAGGACAATGCCCAGTGTGACGGACATTATTCCTAATAAGATCCAGTTGCAATACGGCTCCAAGAGAGCTGAAAGAGCGATAAATCCTTTGTTACATTTATTATCGCCCCTTTCTAGGGTTTGCGGTTTCGCCCTCATTCCGTCAGATATTTGTTCCTTTCTCAGTTTGGAACAGTGGCGACCAAGCTTCAGTAGTCATTGATGAAAACCTGTCTTTGGAAAAGCCATCAACCACAAAACGCCTAAAAGCGCAGACTACTGTATAATGGCCAGATGTAGAATAAAAGCATATATCTTGAGACATTATTTTGATACCATGCATACAAGGCATACAGGATTCTACAGTCTATTTGCAGAAATACGGTATTCGCACCATTTGAGCAAACCTCTAATCATTCTCTACATAGCGGCAAAAAAATCATCCAAATTCCTAAATATTTCTATGCAATTTTCTAAAGGCGAGCCAAACCTCTAAATGCCATTGTTCAAACCAATGGCCAAATACACACGCAGACAAAATCACAAACCTACAGGTTCTACGCTTCGGTTAGCCTGCGCTGTACATTTTGCCGCTTTTTCCGCTATTGCTTGTCTTAGTCAAAACTCATGAATGCAAAATATCCAGAGTTTTCATTTTCACATTATATGATGCCCTATGTACATTTGGGGGGGGGGGGGCAGGGGCGGATTTACTACAGTGAAATCTAAGCTCCAGGACCCATAATCCCGGAGGGGCCATGAAGAAACTTTTTTTTAATGCATTGAGTTGAAGAGGAGGGGGGGGGGGGCGGCTGAACGTTTTCTTGTACTCTCATTTGAAAATAGGGAAGCCATGAAGCAAACGTTTCCATAATTTAACTGGTGTCGCAGTGACAACTACATGGCACTGTGATATGAAACGTACGGTCGTTCCTGGACTGGAAGTTGTGACGGCATCAAAATAAGACGGCATCACCAGCCAGACAAGTTTCTCAATCGTTAGCAATGTCAGCACGTGTTTGCTGTGAACATCTTACTTTGTGTAATTATAGCAAGCAGCCACCTGCGTCAGCTGATCTTTCAAAGTCAGTCTGATGTGGTAATGCGTTTCATGTTTTGTTGTTTTTTTTTAATTTCAACGAGAATGACTTATCCTTATCCCATCAGCATTATCCGGAATGTCAGCACAAACATTCAAGGGGACTTAATCATTTTTTGCAATATTCTCTAATCAGTTCTAAATTACTTCCCCTCCTTATACCCAACTTTTTCTTGATTATCTCCACCTGCACTGGTAAAACCACACTATTGTTTTTTTTTTTACACTTTTCGCTTGACAACCGAATTCACGTTGTGGTATTTCACTAGCTGACCTGGTTTATAGGAAAATCCAGTGGTGTTAGATCGTGCCGTGAGAATAGAGAGTTTACAGGCAGGTAACAGTTTGATGACTGGGTGTAAAGTCGCCTAGCTGTGGGTTTAAATCGGATAACTCGAATTATCAAAACTTCGAAAAATGGACCGCGACACTTGAGCTATCTTAAGCTCTGATTTTTTGTCAGCCTTCCAATTTCAAGCTGATTTTGAACAAAGCAGGTGGTTCGGGTGAAGTTCTCCGCATTTCTTGAATATGGGAAACTGGGCCACGAAAAGTCGCCCGGGGGCCCGAAATGACCAACAATTTACCTTCGTAATCAACAGTACCACTTCCATCTGTATCTGTCTCCATAATCATAGCCTCAATTTCTTCATCTGTGGTGTCACCTAGAGATTTCAAGATCCATCTGTGAAAGGTGAAGATATAAACAAATCGTTTTAAGGGGATTAAAACATGGTTCGTTCAAATTCGCGTGTTTGTTTTGCCCTTCTTGTTTCTCCACCGTCATTTCTCTCTTGCTCTTATTGTGTCTCATTCTCCAATGTAGCAAAGCATGCAGTCAGTCAGCCGGTCGGCCAGACATACTCACTCACTCACTCACTCACTCACTCACTCACTCACTCACTCACTCACTCACTCACTCACTCACTCACTCACTCACTCACTCACTCCCTCACTCACTCACGCACTCACTCACTCACTCACTCACTCACTCACTCACTCACTCACACACTCACTCACTCAATCACTCACCCACTCACTCACTCACACCTCCACCCTCCCTTCCCCTCCGTCACTCACTCCTTTCCCCCCCCCCCCTTCACTCATTCCTTACCCTACCCCCTTCTCATTCAGACATTCATCTCCACTCCACCCCTTTCACCCATTCCCTCCTTCCTCCCCCCTCTCCCTCACTCACACACCTGTACCACCAGGTGCTACACTCCCTACCTTAAATCATCTACAGCTATGACCCCCTTGTTTCCTTTGTCCAGTACACGGAATGCCTCCTTAAGCTCCCTCTCGTCTTCGTCCTCTTTAAGTTTTATCTCAAAAATTGGTTTGAAGCCTTCCCAGTCGATAAAGCCAGTGGCTGCAACAACCAACATAACTTCATTGTCAGCTCACCACAACAAGCGCAACTTCTTTTCAACAAAACGCGACCTTAGTTCTTATTTCTTCTACCTCCACTTTTTGCTGAACTGAGAAATTTGACGTTAAACATTTGCAGCTTTAGTATTAGGATAAGGAGTTAGAATAAATCGGAACTGTGAAACACTTTGATAAGTGCAACAATGCATTTTAAATAAGCGTCAAAGTGCACATTTCTACGTACTAAAAGATCTCCAGTTTTTCAGAAAATGGAGATAGAATAAACAGCAACTAAGGTCGCCAAACACTAAACGCCTTCAGTAAATGTCAGTTCAAACTTAAGCCAATGTCGCTTTCAACTTGAATTTCAAGCCAGCTAAATTGTTGACTCATGTCAAAAACAAGAGAGCACTCGAGTAAATTGCGTGTGACTTTTGCCAAATTTTAGCCCTGTTATTTAAAACGCGCTAAATGTTCGATAACAGAAGTGCATTATTCCTCTTAAAAACGAAATGAACTATTGAAACTTTGCTCTGCTCATTAAGAATTCATAACCTAGACGAAACATATGACTTCGGCTGACATATACCTGTAGATAACATCAGATGGTCTTCACAGATGTCTCTCTGCATTGGAAGCTTTCTTACATGTAACTTTACTATCTCTAAAGTTCACTGCCAATCTGGTTCTCTCTTTGTTCCATAATTAAAAATGCTCCTTTGAGCTGCAGTTAATCAAGAACATGTACCTGATAGACTCTCAGCATGAAATGATAACCAGTCCTTACATTCATTAAGAGAAACAGCTGCGCTCCCTTCAAAATGCTCTGATTTGTTTTTGTCTAAAAACTATTCATGCTTTAAAATCTTCCTTTAAACCCCTCTATTTCCTGTGTTGTTTCCTGTTTGAAAGATATCACCTGGTGCCTTATGCCCTATTTTTTAAAACGTTTTCTAATTCATCAACTGTCTTAAAATAACAAATAAGCCTAGTTATATTTTTGCATACATTAACTTCTAATAACAAATTTTTGCATGTTTGGATTTCCAATCTATGTCTGAGTACAAGAGGGTTAATCAATCCTGCAACAGCCTGTTGTCGATTAAAATGATTAATTTTGTAAAATTATACCACAATAGCCAGTGACGTGGGCTCTTCGAAAATGTATACTTTGCTCAGGTTTTCAGATCAATGCAAGCTCAAACTAGCATACTATATCGCTGCAGTTCAAACACTTATGGCAGAGGAAGATACATTTGCCCTTTGGCAGTGAGCAGTTCCAGTGTTAATGAAATAGAACTACGGGGCTGCCAACTGACATGCCAAATTTAGGATAACATTTTCCAATTGTTTTTCCCTAAGATTTCTGTCTTAGGTGTAATTGTTTCATACATTGCCAGCGTTTCTTCGCATACGGGAGTATAATTATTTCAATTCAGTTTGAAGATACAAACAGCATCAAATTGTTGGAGTGTTTTCATTTTATATGCTGATAATTTCTCAATTAAGGCCTGTAGATGACGAGTTTGCTACGTGAAGAAGAAAGAAAAAAAGACTGAACAACGGCCAGAGAGAGAGAGAGAGAGAGAGAGAGAGAGAGACAAAGGAGAAGAAAAACAAGCATGAGAAGGTTAAACATTAGAAAAGAACAAAATATAGATTTGCCAATTCTCTGCTTCTGTCTTTGAGAGAGACTGAACATTTTATGACTTTTAAACATCAACTGAAGAGTCGTCGTTTTACGCTTTGAATGTCCATCAAATTTGTTTTCTCTTTCCTGAGTAGGCCTATGTGTGTGCATGGTGTGTGCAATTTTGGATAGACATGATATAAATGCTGTATAGCGCTTAGAGCCTGGCTGTTAACGGGATGGGGCGCCGTATAAATGCTATGCATTATTATTATTACCATCATTACATTGGAACTGAACAAAAAAAATGAACAGATCATACCTTCTTCATCAGCGTCATCGGCCCATTCTTTCAATTTGTTACCATCGACCTGTAACCCCAAGCTCTTGAAAACTTGTAATAATTCCTTGGTACTCACAGTGCCGTCACCCTTCTTGTCAAACAAGTTGAATGTCTGGTGAGCATCTGAAATGGCCAGAGAAATACAGAAATGAGATTCTCTATTCAGCGTCCAAGAAATGTTTGCCTACATAGTGGGCGACCATTCTCCTCCAAGGAAAAAAAAAAACGTTAAAAAAAAAGACAACTTCCCCCTCCCACACACACACATACAAAAGAGTGCATTTAGACCAAACTATAAACCGATTGTTGAGAGGGTGAGTGAGGTAAAAGTGGGGAGGGGTAGTAGTGACTAGACAGATAGACGAGAGTATGTATGATCACAGAGAGTGTAATATACTTACATACCCTCTGGTTAAAACTGAAATCCGAGATTTCTAAACATGTGTGACCTTTTCACTTCCTTACGTCCTTTCTCCACCTGCCCCTTTGTTAGTCAGCCGGTGGTCATTCCGTCAAGTTTAGTGATGCAGGGAATAAAGTAAATTTAATGTTACGTGTCTCTTGCAAGTAAACCTGAATTTGTAAGACATGCAAACCAGCTGATGGAAGAAAAGTATTATGGTATACACAGATCGCTCACTGCTCTCTCCGACCACAGGGATGATGGCGGGTGGGAATATCCCAAAACCACACATTGATCTTCCCTATCTTTTATATTTGATCTTCCAGGAAATATGGAGCAAATTTCATGACAAACTCCAAATGTCTGATTCCCCCTCCATGTCTCAGATAGCAAAGTAAACAACAAACGCTGAGCCTTTGTTCACATGTTTACAAATTTGACATCTTCCGGAATCTGGCCACTTAAGTGGATTACACAACACATAATGAAATGACAGGCAGTTTTACAAGGAGTCTTGTATGGCAGCGAAAGTTGGTCCACCTAATGCCAGGCAGGAGAATCAAATTAATGGAAAGCTTCCGCCTTCGCTGCCTTCACGAATCCTTGGGATTAAATGGCAAGACTAGGTCACTAATATCCCTATGCTGGAACAGACTGGTTCCCTGAGCATACATCTCCTCCTCTGTCAGCTCCAGCTGCGATGGCTTGGACATGAGGGCAGAAAGAATGATGGCCCATTCCGAAAGACGTCATGTACCGCGAGCTGGCCGCGGGACACCACCGCCCAGCAGGTCGCTCAGCACTGCCATTCAATGACGTCTGTAAGCGTGTCATGTAGCTTCTATCGACCAAGACAGCTGGGAACAGTTCGCAGACGACCGCAGCAGCTGGCGCTGTTTTACCCAAAGGGCGTCACCGTGGGCGAGGAGAAGCGCAGCAGACAGCTGGAAGCCAAGAGACTACACAGGAAACTCGAACAGAGGCAGCATACTCAAGACTCGGATCTGAGTTCGAATTATACCTGCAATGCCTGTGGAAGGGACTGCCACGCTGGGATTGGACTGCTGAGCCACACCAGATGCTGCACTCAACATGACTGACCAAACCAAGGCCTTGCCATTGCCTCCCGAGACAGACAGTTGCTTGCTGCTACTACTATTAGTGATTACTACTGATATTTGCCATTTTTGGCCCCAGAAACAAGAACTCCAAAACTTTACGTCAGGAAACCCACCCGCCCACCCGAATCGATAAACAATTTCTAGATTAAATTCCAGTTCCATCATACTTAATTATAACTCTAATGTCATATTCATTGTTCATAGAAAAAGAGAGATGAGAGTCGTGTTATGTAAATAAAAGTAAAAATGCAGTGATTGAAACGACTGAGTTTGGAAATTTTTGACCAATCTGATATCCTGCAGTTCGTAATCGGTCAGTCTTTTCTTATACGCATGTCTGGGGGGAGGGAAGGTTGCCTCCCTTAGGAACAATATCAGAGTCGAGGATTGGGCGCTGAGGAGCAAGTATTTAAAAAAAAAAAGCACCGAGAAATCAATTAGGTTCCCCCGATCAGGATTTGAACATTGAATCTCTCTCAACCAGGTCAAGCATCCTAACCATTAAGACAGCCCCAGCTCCAAAATTGTCACTGGACATCTATCGACAGATGATTCATTTTTTTTCTCTCGAAGAAAATGAAATTGCCATGGTAATGACACAGCAGAAAGCTTGGGAGAATTGGACACTGCAGAAATTGGTGGTTATCGCGAAAACCTTTAGGATCGCGATGTTGGAACATTTCCTCCTCCGTTGATTTATCAACAGTGTGTTTTGACTTTGGGTGTGTCCTGGGAACACTCGTACAGAGACACACAATATAAACAGATAACACCTGAGGCAGACGGGTGGCTGCAGAGAAAGGCAGATTGTGGACAGCGAGCAAGACAGAGAACGAAAGAAAGAGTTGTATTGCATGCAGAGCCTGACAATGAGACACATTAACTGGAGGCATATGAATTTGATATCAGTCTTGTATCATTTTTTAAAAAGAAAAATAAATGATACAAAACTGATGTCAAATCCAATGAATTATCTTCTAACATCAATTTTCTACGAACGAAAACTAAGTGCATAGTTTTTGTATTTCTGTCCTTCTTTCTTTTTCATTGCGAAAATCATATAGTGAAATTGAGTTTGAACCTCCATGATTCCCAGAATCTCTGAGTTGCTGTTCTGTTGTATTATTTTGAAGTTAGAAGATCTCGGCAGTATTAACATATAGGTGGAGTGCATTGATAAAACACAGGACACGAAGACAGTCAAACAAACTGCACAATGCATGAGGAAAGTGGTATTTTACATTCTGTAATGGACTACAGTAATCGTCACCTCCACATCCATAACTACAATTATCCAAGCCCCCACAAATACTGGGAGTATCCTACATACACCTTAACGACACGGATTGCTGGTTGAGTTTGGGTTTTACGGCGCGTCGACACGACCACGGCACTTTGCCCTCTTCACGGTCTATTTGGATGCACGTTCTTTATTTATGTTTTGTATTCAGAGATTTTAAGCTTAACATAGAATTAAACACATCCATATAATTTTATCACAGTAGTAAAATTCTCAAAAGTTGTTTTGTTTGATCTGAAAAAGATTTGTCAATGAGTATGAAAGTTTTAAAATCAAGTTGTAGACTTTAGCCTCCCACAGAAAGGACAGGATTAATTACAAGTAAGTGGCAGGAACGGACACTACATAATCACACAGGTAATGCATTAGAATGAGCGTAATTCTTCAGTTTACGAGTTGAAAGAAAATGTGTTTGTGCAGATCTTAAGTACATGCCTTTACACATAATATAATTATATCATGATGAAGACTTGTAGTATTAAATGTTACACAAACAATATACTGCCAGCCTTGGAAATGTATGGGGTTTACCGAAGGCGAAACGGTCATTTTTTCTTTCTGGCCTTGCAACATACCAACATCCTCTCCTCTCTCTCTCTCTCTCTCTCTCTCTCTCTCTCTCTCTCTCTCTCTGTCTCTCTCTCTCTCTCTCTCTCTCTCTCTCTCTCTCTCTCTCTCTCTCTCTCTCTCTCTCTCTCTCTCTCTCTCTCTCTCTCTCTCTCTCTCTCTCTCTCTCTCTCTCTCTCTCTCTCTCTCTCTCTCTCTCTCTCTCTCTCTCTCTCTCTCAGCTCAGACACGTTGTTTCTTACGAGACTATCTTCCTTTACAATTACACGATAACGATGTTACGAAGCTGACCGGCACGTTTTTTTCTTTGTCGGTGGACGCCGAAGGTAGGAGCTAACATAATTATTGGGGTCATGAACACTGTAATGAGCTTCAGGCCCGGGACTGTGTTAAGTGTTCAGCGTGCACAATTATATCACCTTCATGCATGCGTTCACAAGTTGTCAATCTAAAGTATAATCTGTTTGTAGACAGATTATAATTATATAATATAAGTTTTGAAAACGTTCAATTCTGATCATTCTATAGTTAAAAATAATCTTGATAGTATAATTGTGAAGACATTTGTAAAGCTTTTGATGCAGAGAAATGAGTTTTAAATTCTTGAATATTTGGTGCGTTTATCATTAACGAGCCTCTGTGTGTGTGTGCGTGTGCGTGTGCGTGTGTGTGTGTGTGTGTGTGTGTTACTGTTGTGTTGTTATGAAGTCGTATCCATTCAGGTACTGCTAGTCAAAAAGATATGAGAAATCAGAACTTTCACGGTTTGTTGGATGTATCGTGAGTATATCGACATGCATCATTGGGTGTCATGTTGTGACTAGAATTTTTTTTTTTTTTTTTAATGGGATACCTAGAATGCTTATCGCCCTTGATAGCCCACAAGTTATGTGTTATAAGTTGAGGCCTAAATTCTGAAATCTAAGGGTTAAATAATGTTTTTAAAGCATCGTAACAACCGAGACACAGAATACCGAGACGGGCCATTCCTTCTTTCACTAAATCTCCACAATATGTGCGCGTATAAAAAAAAGGTGAGTGCTACTCACAGAGCTCTGTAGCCAAATTCCCTCCGTCGGCTTGCGCGCGTATCATCCATGTCAACAATGCAACAATTCGCACCACACCTCTTCATGATTAAACGAAAAAGACTAAGGGTAGCCACACAAAGGCCACCGAATTCGGTCACCGAGTCACTAGGCGCTTTAGGTGAGAAGAATTGCACTACATAAACGGACCGAATCTAGGTGGGCTCTGTGTGCAGTTGTAGAAATTATATAGTGCAATTCTTCTCACCTAAAGCGCCTAGTGGCTCGGTGACCGAATTCGGTGGCCTTTGTGTGGCTTCCCTTATACCACAGAGCTCTTTGAGTAGTACTCACCGTGTTTATACGCGCGCAAGTTGTGGGCTTATAATAATAGTGAAAGAAGGAATGATCCCTCTCGGTATTCCGTGTCTGGGCTGTTATTTTACTAGGGTGGTTGGACTAAAGAAAACAAAGCTGAGTTTTCCCAACTAGCAGAAATTTAGGGTTTGAGTTTGAGTTTTGGGTTTTACGGCGAATAGAGAAATTTTGGCTTCATCATTCATCTCTTGATCTCTTTCTCCCACAGAGCTGAATTCTCTCACTGTTCATGTTGCCGCTTTTCATCCTACAAAATAATGTGATAATAATATGATTATTGTTTTTGTTGTTATTATTTTGGCCATCGACCTGTTGTTGTTTTATAGCCTTGATTCAAATCACAGATCAGCAGTTTGGGCGATTAAATGTTGTCTCATTGTGTTGAATGGATTGCCTTAAATCTTTTAAAGGTGCTTGCACAGCATCTATCTCAAAGTAGTGATCTTTTTTTCCCCCGGATTCTTGGTAAATGTATCGAAATCGCAGCAAAGACGGACGTATCGGTAGCTGAATTACTATCATTATCATAATTATTCTTTCGGTTAATTTTGTCGTGCACATAATCCTGTGCCTAATCGTTATTGCAGAATGCACATGTGCTGGAGGAAGAGAGATGGCAAGGGGTGAAGGAGAGATGAGCCTGAGCGAAAAACTGTGCACGTGGCAATTCTCCAAGGCAGGTAGGAGAGTTCAAAACCCGATCTGTATGAATACTTCGTGCATTTTACAAACCTGGAAATTGATTTATATTGCCCCTGATTTACACCCCCCCCCCCTGTCTCCCCCAAACCCGGGAAGAAGGGAGGGGGTTGCGTGGTCGTTGTTGTGGGATCACGTGTTGATGAATTTGTATCGACTCTATTACTTTAATAAGCAGGATTTTTTGTTATTTTCATTTTATTCTTTCTTTCTTTCTTTCTTTTTTGTTTTTGAAACATTTTGTATTTGTATTTGTATACTTCTTTAATCCCATTTGGGAAATTTGCCTTTGTGCCGTTGCAGTCCAGTTATAACTGGAGCAGGCACGTCGTCGCCACAGTGCAGCGCCGGTCGGCGTTTTTTTTTTTTTTTTTGTGTGGGGGGTGGGGGAGATGAGGGGGGAGGGGGAGGGCCTGGTAGAGATGAATTTTAATTTAATTTTGCCCGGGCAGCGGCCTGTTCGGCCTGCTCTTTACGATTTCCAACTGCCAAGGTATCTTTAACGTGCGCAACGTGCACACGGGCCCTCCGAATTTTTCGTCCTTATCCGAGAAGACTAGGTACTCGATCCTACTCCCCAATAGGATCAGGGACACGAAAATATGAGAAAAATCCCAATTTCCAACATGCCTGCACAGCCCGGGTTTCGAACCCGGGACCCTTGGCACGAGAGGCGAGCACCTTGCCTGTAGACCACCTTGTCCCCTATTTTGAAATCCGAGTCTCAGAGTCTATCGGTCTGGAATATTTTGTGTGTCGACATATTTTTAAAATGCTCATTTTGGCTTTGCCTCTTTCGAAAACAAAACATGGAAATGTTGTTACAAATTTGGAAAAGTGAATCGGCGGGTATTTTCATTGCAAAGAAGAACATCCAAAGAAGAAAATATTACCCTACGTCTTGTAAATGGAAGAAACTGCTTGGGAGGAGGAGGGGGTCGACTGCAAACGGAAATCAAAGCTGGAAGAAGGAAGTTGTCACAATATTCAAATCTTCTGTTGCTGAACCGATTCTCTACAGTACACACCGTCACAAGTAGCCATATATACATATAATACCACCCAGACGCGCTTAGCACCGTTTTCGCAGTGGTCAAAAGATTGAAGTTCTACGAAGAAAAAATCTCTTCAGCAGATGAACGATGAGTTGCATCAAGCTCAGTCTGAAATTTTCATAAACAGATGGGAAGACAAGATGTGTGCTTGTGTTTGTCTGCGAATGTTCATATGATTGTGTATATAATTTTGCCTCGAGATTGATTGTCAAAATAAATGAATTATGTGAAATGGCCTGCGTATGCAGTTTCTCCGTAAAGGAACAACAAAATGCCTTGTCCTATTTGCAAAAACAAAGAGAAGGAGAATAAACAACTAGCCCACATTTCAGCTGCTGGGATCTGGGTTGGAGTTCACCAATGTACATAATATATCACTGACTCAGGTGAAGTGTAGAGCACGGGTAAAACAGACAGTGTGCTTACAGTTGCACACACACACACACACATACTACCGACAAAATAAAAGCTAAAACAGATTCTGCACATACATGTTGCGTGGTGACCGCGGAAGTTATCTTTAAAATGTACTTACACTGTGACGACAGTTACTGGCGCGTAACCGGGGGGGGGGGGGGTGTTCACTTTTTCTTTTTTAATATGTTTTAACTCCAGTTACGTGAAGACGGAAATGCATGCATGACTCATTTCTATTAGCTGCTAAAATGAATCTTGACATGCGGCTTGCAGACGAACATTTTCTTTCCCTGAGGTAAAACCAGAAAATAGTTACAGGAAACGAATGCTCTCAATCCGCAGTGTTGTGTTTCCTTCCCGGGTCACAGTTGATTAGTCTTCCGTTAAATAACACTTATCATCATCACCACTTAATGTATTCTCACGCTTTTTCTTATTTAATTTGAATTGTCATTGGAGCGGCCAAAGTGCGGATCGAAAAAAAAACATACAGACGTGACAAATTACAGGCAGAGTTAATTGCTACTGCAGATCCTTTCCCATAGTCTGCTATTCCAAAATTTATAACAACGCATCAGTAATCTGTAACATCAGTCTTATAAACCCTTGGGGTTTTTTTTCTCCGATATCCAAGCTGCAGTAAAAAATCAGATTATTCCTCTTTCACCTTTACACGGAGTTTTACACGGAATATGAGAATCATGTACACCAACTTATGAATCAAACTCATATACCAACATAAAACCAGAAATTTGTATAGAAAAGATCGATCACTTGCATTAGTCATGGGTAATGCAAGATTATTCTGCCATCGCGGTCACGTCGTGACGCCGACAATAGTTTATGTCCAGACCACGATTGGTCAACAGTTGTATTTTCGCCTGGAACAGTAAAAATCATTAAGCAAACTGCAAGTCACAGCTTCCCGGGGATCTGCCCAGCTTCACATACAAATTGTTACTTTTTATTGAAGATAAAATACACAGTTTCTTTTCTCTGTCATGTGGGACAGCAAAACTCCATATCTGGATATTCAGCTCTTGCGACATTTTTGTAATGTTTGATCTTGCATTTAGTCCTCAAAAGTATGAAAACATTTACTTTGGTTTTGTGCCAGAGAACCCAGTGGTAAACCACGAATGAAAAAAGTCTGCCAAATGCTGGGATAGCAACAACGCCATGTGTTTTCTGTATTTATCTATTGTGGCTGTGGAAATGTGCATCAATGCTGTGCTTGCAGAAACGTCTGGCCCACCTGATGCCAACAGGTAACAGCTAAAATTCCACTGAGACCATCTCTAGACAAAGAAATGACGGCCATGTTTGTATTGCAAGCAAATGATCAGATTAATCTCCGCAGAATGCCTACTGTGAATGAGCGAACATCATTTATTGCAAATTACGAAGCTTGAATGTTATTCAAGAAATGATATGTTCGCCGTGTTCTTTCGTACTCTGATACTTTGGTCCCCTTTTTGGCGCAGCGACATCTTCTTCAAATTTTTGTGAATAATGATGTTGTTGTTCTTTTAATTTTTAACTAAGAAGTTAACCGCGATTTTAAACTTTGCACCACGGTTGCCAATTGCTCTATCTGTGTTGTGTTACGAGGCAGTCTTACCTGTACAGCTTGTTTGACTATACAATTTGACCTCTGAAGAGATTATGCTTGACCAGTGCTGATGGTTAGTTATTATTAGATTTCACTGCGGCAAGAAATGAAAGCATTCTCTTCAAAGGAGACAAAGGAAACTGCTTTCAAGTAATCACAAAATACAGTGAGGTGTGATTATTCCCCGCCCCTCCCCCAACACCCCCCCCCTTCCCTTCCAAATCTGTTTCAAAAAGTCGTTTTACAGCTATATTTACGTAAAATAACAAATTCCCACACATTGAAGTTATTTAGTAGGAAAAACTAGGCCTGATGAGTATAACATTCAAAATGTGTAACATTCCCTAATCTATCCTCTTTCCTGCCTAGAATTTTGAGTGTAGCGGTGCTGAAGGCATACCAATTTTGAGCAGGTCATAGAGGTACACAGGTGTGGGCAAGTGAAACCTTCTTCAATTTCAATAGCAAGCCAGGAATCAAAGCAAAATAAATAGACGCAACATTTTTCCCCAAGTTAAATCTGGCGATATTTATCATGAGCGCAAACTGAAGTTGGACACACAAAAAATTCGACTGAGATCATTGTGAACTTTTAATTCTTCTTTTCGTCCCGTGTATTTGCTGTTTAAAAGGGAAAATAGAGAAAATAGTAGCGTTCTGATAGGACGGGAGTTTCCATCATGGAAATGTCTTCTCTGTTTCCACATCTTTCCCAGAGTCTGCAGTGGTAAAAGATGAAACGAAGAAAGGTAATGAAAACAACCATGTTACTATTTTAGACTCCCGGTATCCAGAAATAGATTTAGAATGGAGGCCGCAGCTTGCAAGGGCCTGAACGTTAGAGAAGCATTACACATAGCGCAGAAGAGGTGAGAAGCTCTGGTAGTTTCAAAGCCGTAACGATCAGTGGGACTGGGACTGGGAGTCAAACGCGAATGCCAGCGTTGTTCCTCTGGCTATTTCAGGAGCAAAAGTTTTGCTTAAGAACATCCGTTAAGTATCGACATATTCACTCAAACAATTCCCTGTGGGTTTAAATTTGAACAAGATGTAGAAACGATATCTTTACTACTAAACGCATATTAACTGGTTAACCACATCTGCGAGTGATAGGCATAGGGTGTGTTTAATAATAATAATTGCACGTTGGAGACTTCATCAACTTATCAGTGTTTTCTTACACGGATAAATACCATTTTGAACGAGGCGGAAGAAGGCGGTCAAACAGTATGAGAAGTGTGAGGAAAACGGAAAAAAAGTTGCAGAAGGAGACAAAAACAAACAAACAAAAATACAGATATATCACAAATACAAATACAAGTATCAAACTGCAGTAAATATGATGTGTTAAGTCTAATCTTTTTCATTTCCATGAGTAATTTAAAAGATTACACGCCATGGACCAGTTAGCAGAGGGAGATTCAATGCGATATGGGGTCGTTTTCATTTCCTTGTCGGAATCTGATGTTTGTGGATTTACTAAGAAAACTATAGAATTCCCACTGCCTTAAACTACACACTAAGACATAGGAAAGGGCAAGAAAGGATCTGTATGGAACCACGGGAGAAAATCTGACCTTACATGATAGCAGAAAAAAGAAAAACGTGACCAAGCTCATGGATAAAATAAAAAGCTACAAATCCTACCAAACATCATCATGGGGACAAGGTGGTCTAGAGGCAAGGTGCTCGCCTCTCATGCCGAAGTTACCGGGTTCGAATCCTGGTCGGTGCAGGCATGTTGGAATTTTGGGGTTTTTCTCATTTTTTCCTGTCCCTGATCCTATGGTAGGTATGATCGATCACCTAGTCTTCTCAGAAGAGGACGAAAAACCCGGAGAGCCCATGTGCACGTCGCGAAGGTTAAAGATACCTTAGCAGTTGGAAATCGAAAAGAGTAGGCCGATGAGGCCGCTGTCCCGGCAAATTAAATAAAATTTATCCATACCACTCCCCCCTCCCCCTCACCCCCCCCCCTAAAAATAAAACAACCGCCGACCGGCACTGCACCGTCGCGACGACGCGTCTGCTCCAGTTGTAACTGGGCTGCAATCCACTAAGGCAAATTTTTCGAATGGGATTATAGAATAGAAGTATACAAAATACTAATATACGAGAACAGAATTATATTGAATATAACAACGAATCAAATTCAGTGCAACACACAAGAAGACTGTTATAGAGCTATGATATCTTACGTAGTAAGCTACAGCTGAACAGTGAACACAAAAATAATCAGTATTAAAAATTTTCTCTATTCGGCTGTGTAATTCGACTACGGTCCCCCAACAAAAAAGTCACATATAACTTTTTTTTCATCCCACTTTTGTGTCTTTTGCTAACAAAAAAACCCATGGCCGTTTGTTTGACATAGGATTTTGATGACACATGGATGGTATTGCAATGTCACTTTTTCACTAAAAGATACAAATACCTTCGTCATACCCGAGACACGGATGCCGAGATGAATCAATTCGCCAAATTCCGTCAGTCGATTTGCGCGCGTATCATCCATGTCAACAGTACAACAATTCGCACCACACCCATTCATAATTGAACGAAAAGTACCAGTACCGGAGAGCTTTGTGAGTAGTACTCACCGTGTTTATACGCGCGCAAGTTGTGGACATAGTGAAAGAGGAAATGGTCCGTCTCTTGATACTGTGTCTCGGGTCATAATTTGAGAAAGTAGAGGAGAGGAAAGTTACAATAATAATAATAATAATAATAATATATACATTTATATAGCGCCAGGACTAAAACATTAAAAGCTCTAGGCGCTGTACACAGTAAAAAAAAATCATAAAAGCACATTCAAATAAACTTACACACACACAGACAAACTAGTTTTATACATCCAACAATAGCAAGCTATAAAATTCAGTTTTTAAAAAGAAATGTTTTTAACCTGTTTTTAAATATGTTTAGAGAGGCAGAATTTCGAACCTCTTGTGGTAAAGAATTCCACACACAGGGACCAAAACAACTAAAAGCTCTATCTCCATAATTTGATGTTTTACACCTGGGAACAACCAGTTTGTTTTCTGTAGTAGATCTTAACATTCTATCAGACTCATGTTTTTTCAAAAGTTCCGAAAGATAGAAGGGAGCTGAACCTTCAAGACATTTGTAAACCAAAACTGCAGCTTTAAATTTTATTCTGTTTTCAACAGTAAGCCAGTGAAGTTGGTCAATAAGGCTTGAGGCAGATTCTCTTTTTGATTTTCTAAAAATCAGTCTAGCTGCATTATTCTGAATTATCTGAAGGCGTTTTATTTTGTTGCTCGGAATTCCAAAGAGCAGAGAGTTACAATAATCAAGCTTTGAAAACATAAGTGAAGTGATAAGTATTCGAGTTGCCTCTTGGGATATGAATGGACGAATAGAGCTGATGTTTTTTAATTGAAACATTAATGATCGACATAATGAACTTATTTGATTTTCCATGCTCAGATCTGATTCATAAATTGTGCCTAGGTTTTTAACTTTATTCACGTTTACTACAGTGCTTTCACCAAGATTTAATTTTACATTTTTAATTGCAGTAATTTGTCTTTTCTTTCCAATAATAATAACTTCTGTTTTGTCTTCATTTAGCTTTAGTTTGTTTTGGTTCATCCATTCTTTTGTGTCCATAATACACTTTTCACTATCTTTTATAACATTGTGAACATGACCTAAAGTCGTACCAGGGTGATATAGTTGGACATCATCAGCATACTGATGGTAATAAAAACCATGATCTTTAAAAACATTAGACAGGGGCCCAATGTACATAATAAAGAGAGTGGGACCTAAAACTGAGCCATGTGGAACACCATATGGCAGTATGTATTCTTTTGATTTTATGTTATCTGTTACAACAATTTGTTTTCGGTCACATAGATAGGACCTGAACCATTTCAGAGCTATACCAGAGATCCCATAGGTTGCTTCTAATCTGCAAAGAATAATTTCATGATCTATAGTGTCGAAGGCAGCTGATAGATCAAGAATGTTTAAACACGAAACCAAGCCCTTGTCCAGTAATCCAAACAAATCATTAACAATCCTCAATAAAGCAGTTTCAGTGCTACAATTTGCACGATATGCTGACTGGAATGATTCACAGAGAGCGTTATTGTTTAGATGACCAAGTAGTTGTTTTAAAATTACTTTCTCTAAAATCTTTGATAAAAATTGAAGATTAGATACTGGTCTATAGTTTTTCAAGTTTTCAGAGTCAAGATTAACTTTCTTAAGCAAAGGTTTAACGAGTGCAACTTTATAGGTCTCTGGCACAGCACCTGTACATAAAGAAGTGTTAATAATTTTTGTGATGGATGGTAAAAGATCAGGTAAGCATTTTTTTAACAAGTCTGTGGGCATGGGATGTAGTTCACATTGCTTAGTAGCAGCAGAACAAATTATGTCATTGATTTCATCACTGGTAACTTCACTGAAACAAGAAAGATTATTCCCAACAAATACAGAATTTTCACTAGTTATATCACAACTACTTAAATTGTCTCTAATTTTTTCTATTTTGTCCATGAAGAAGTCCCCAAATGCATTAGGCAGATGTTCCCTTTCTATTGAAGTTGGCAGGTTGATCCTTTTCTGTTTGCCCAACAAATCATTGGACAAATTGAAAAATTGTTTTGAATTTTGAATTTCACAAAACCTTGAGTTGTAATAGTCACATTTAGCTTTTCGAATGGTGTCATTCACAAGTTTCTTATGGTGAATGTATATTTCTTTGTCAATTTGTAACTTTGTTTTCTTCCATTTCCTTTCTGCTCGTCGCCTGGCCTGTTTTGCTGCTTTTGTTTCCAACGTGAACCATGGTGATGGTGTCCTGTCGGTCACAGTCCTTGATGTTTCCGGAGCATGACTGTTTAAGACGCTTTGGATTTTTTCTGTCAGAACTTCAGCATTGATGTCTTCTGAGTCAGCCAACGTTGTTCTCAAATCTAATTTGAAATTTTCTAAGTTAATTTTCTTCAAGTCTCTGCATTTTACATTCTTTTTCTTTGGCAAGGGTTTCTTGTAAGGAATGTCGAAATATAGAAAATGGTGGTCAGATATTAGTTTGTTGGTATTTACCACCGCTGATGCAAAAGTAAATTTGGACGAAGTAACAATCCAATCAAGAATATGGCCAAATTTGTGTGTGCTGGATTCAACATGTTGTGTCATTTGATGTTCATGAAATAAACGTTTCATAAAATTTACATCAGCAGATGTTTGGAGTCGTAATGCAAGTTAAAATCACCCATGAAGACAAGTTCCTGCTTTTCGATGTTGTTTAAAATAAAAATTTCTTCAAATTGTGTCAAAAAATCTGATGTTTTGAGATTGTTTTTCTTGTTAGGTGGTGGTCTATATAGCAGGCCAAATTTTATTTTCTTGTGAGGTAATGACAAAGTCATAATCGCAGACTCAAATGAAGTAACAGTATCAGGATTCTCAGCAAAGTTCAAGGCCGAAGAGAGAGTATTTTTGTAGACAATACCAATGCCACCTCCATTTTTGTTCTTTCTAGGAAATGATTTATAAGAATAACTCGGTGGAGTGAGTTTAGAAATTACATGCTCATGACCGTGTTCATGGATCCAGGTTTCTGTGATAATCATGATGTCAATGTCATAGTCACCAATGATGCCACACAAGTCTGTTGTCTTATTACATGCTGACTGTGCATTAGTATACCCAATACGAATGTTTTTTCCACAGGTTACATCTCTAAATTTGTTTCTTGTGTCAATTGGAATTAAGTTGTTTTTATTATTCCACTTTGATGGAAGCCTTTAACTGTATTGTTTATTTTTCTCTCACTCAGTACAGATTTTATTCTTCTTCTGGTCCCACCTCTTGCTCCCCTCTTTCTGTGTTTCTGTTTACAGATGTGTAGATTTTTCAGTAGTTGGAAAACCTGCTTGGGCAGTTTGTTGATATTGTCGTTATTTCTACACTGGAGCAATTGTTCTCTTGTGTAAACAAAGCTGGTCATATTTACACTGTGTTCACAATAGTCTGACTCTCCACTGTCAGTAACTGGGTCACTCATGTTGTTATGCTGAGCGTTGGTGTTAAAATCAGCACAGTGAAGCCTAAAAATGGCCACAAGATAAGATAAAACATAGAATAAAATCACTTCATGTTGAAACATCTTGAAATAAATTAGATCCTCAGAATCTATATATGAATGTTTTGCCTACCAGATGTGCGTTACAATAAGCTCAACCTGAGATAACATTGTGAAGTGGGGGAATTAAAATTTGGCTGTCATGTAGACACTCTGGCCTGTCCTTCACGTGCACCCAAGCGCTTATGGTGAGCAGGAGAGTTCAACAGCCGTTACCACTGGACAAGGCGATTACAAGCGGAAGTGGTTCATGCAGAGCAAAGGTACTCGGAAGTTACGAACGTTTGCTCAGCCAAAAGGTTGACGCGAAAATCCTGGGGGTCTCGAATGTGTCCTGTGGGCTCTCTATAAATGCATCAAAGCAAAATGGCCTCGACTTCACCCCTTTTTCCGAAAAACAAATCATTAATAACATACTTGAATTTTGCTTATTTTTCTGGCTTGATATGATCAGTACCGTAATTTAGAGACAGACACTGGTGTGAAATAATGTAAAGATGAGTTAGAACTTTAATTGACGGAATAAAAAAAAAAACGATCCAGAAATATGCCAGCCCAGAAAGACGCCATGTTGCAGGACAGAAGAACCCCATGCTAATGAAAACATTAAGCTCTACGAAAAAAACAAAAAACAAGCAAAAAAATTGAAACCTGATTCGTTCAGCTTCCCGTAAAGCCAAGTTAAACGACTCATTTCCCTTCTCGTGGGTGGTCGTGTTCATTTATTCGAAACTGTATGTCGGAGAATTTCTGTTTGCCTCCCTGTTTTCTCACTCTTTACACGAATTCAACATTAAACCTGCCCTGTCTCCTATTGGTATCCTTACCACGAAAGAAAATAAATCGGGAGTAAGACTGCATTTCCATGCGCTTTTTGCGTTTTGTTGGCACATTGCCAGCATGAAAGATGAGGTAACAAAAAATAAAAATGGTGAAAATATGGAGTGAACGTCAGGTGAGGAAGACGGTAGGTCAAGTCTAGCGATTCTCATGCATTCGTGGGTAGTTAAACGCGGCCACTTCGAGTTGATAGGTTTTCTAAACATGGGATCTATGTCTACAGTAGAGGGAATCACAAGCCGATGCGGGGACTGATAGAGAGACATATAGAGAGACAGACAAATAGATAGGCAGAGGAACAGAGACATATACACAACTAAAAGAGAGAGAGAGAGAGAGATTTCGATTTTACGAGCAGTGGCATCACCTATTCACCTTTGAACCTTCAACAGTGCATCATTTCCCGGGGTTTGCACTGTCTTCAAGTAAAACAGATGCTCTGGGAGGTGGATTTGCTGTAAATTGGTATTATTTCTTCAGTCGTGAATGAATTTAATAAAGAATGAATGTACGTTCCTAGTTTTAAATTTTATTTATCGTTCTTACGAATATTTGGCTATCATACACAAAGAGACTATTGCATTGTAAAGTTGTGATATTTAGAGACCGAGAGAGGCTGGCTGAACAATTAGTTCTGAAGATACAATTTAGCTCTTATTTACGCAACCTGTACATATCCGCTCCTCCCGGTTCATTTTTGTTTGGATTTTTTTTTTTTTAATCAAATAGTTTCAAGTTCTAATTATTTACAAGGCTGTGGTTATATCTCCGTGTTTCCAGTTTGGCAAAGCTGATTTTTTTTAAAAAATTGATTTAATTTTTTTAAAATTATTTCCAAAGGACGTTGCCAAGCAGCCAGCAGACAGCAACAATTAGCACTGGCTGAGACATACAGAACTATAATGATTAACATAATTGTCCTCGGCTTCTGTCTGCAGGTAAACTGTTCCATGCAAAGTTGCCCAATTCTCACTAGGCGTGAACACCCGAGGAGTTGTAATGTAATGTAGCCACAGAAAAAAAAGTCCATTTTGCAAAAATTGCGCCAGCAACTAATAGTTCTAAAAGAAAATTAGAATCCAAATGAAAACAGATGATGACGCAAGTTTTTTTATCACTTCGGTCTAACTTTTGCCCCTACTTACTTAACGGTAGCATTGCGATTCCAGTCGCTGAATGTCAGACAGTGGGCATAATACTTAACTACTTCCTTGACAAACTTCTATAATTAATACTTTTACAGGCTGGAAACTGCAGATTTCTTAATTTAGTTTGGTTTGAGAAGTGATAGGGAAAATACAATGTGTCCATGGTGTACCATGGCATACTGTTACAGAGAGTCTCAGGCAAATGTATACACGCTTCAATACCTATTCAATCCAGCATCCTCTAAGATATCCTTAGCTATAGTTTATATATTTCAGGTTGTCGAGGACAACCGAATTATCTCGTTTTTGAAATTCATATATCGATATCAACTCCATCGACTGATCTGTCTAGAGTAGACTTGCATCTTTATTGCTATTGCCCGAAACACTTATTTTCAAAATCCTGGTACCAATTTAATACCGATATTTGGTTTGCCACACTGCAGACAAACCCCTGTCACTGGATCAAATTTATTACTCATGGTCACTTTGATAACGGTTGATATTCCACTTGCCGAAATAATGTAATAGGAACACGCCACTAAAATGTACAAAAAGTTTTCCGAGACGCCCTGTCGAATCACCACACACCTAGCAAATGATTATTGTGTAAACCTATGCAGAATGACATGAAATGAGCACTTCTAACTTGTAGTGTAAAAGAACCTTCCGCAGACATACCTTAATTATAATACTTCAAACATAAGGTTTAGTCCAGCACTGTGTAATTTATTAGGTCTAAGAATGAAAAACCTGGTGTGGATCACTGCTATACTGAGCTTGTGCCGGCGTTGAAATGATAGATCTGGTTTACTAAAGGCAATGTGGATACTATCAATGGTTCTTTTACCTTGAATCTTTAGTCTCTACCTTTATTCGGTAACCGTATCCACAAGAATGGTTACTCGTTCAGGCCCTGGAAGAATGATAAACTGGCCATGATTTCTTGCCTTCAGAAGAAATCTATCAGTTACTTCCACCAATAAGTTAAGCCGCAGATTTCAGTAATAAACCTCGAAGAGCAAAGGCTAGTGTGACCCATGTACAATGTGCTTAGAGTTTCCTCACGATCTCTGTCGTTGTTTTTGTTGCGAATGGAAAACGAATGTTTGTGCAGTTGTTGATGATGGACGACGATACTGGTGACGGTTGAATTACTGTTGCAACATGCTGGAGAACTCCTGGTTTTTCAATGTTCCCGATTAGTTTGTTCGATTTTTATCGGTAAGTTCAGTTGGAGGTGAGCCAGGACAAGGTACGAGAAGGGACAGAAAAAATCTTAATTCTGTTTTCTCAAGTTTCTGGTTCCTCTCAAAACTGCACTTTCCTTAACTACTGTGTCTATTATTAGACTTTTCGTTATTAATGCTCTGTGCAAGGTCAAGGGCTCTCAGGGAGCTGGCCCGAAGTGGATCTAACGAACAGCTGACGCTCGCCCAGAGTAGGAGGATTATCTTTGCTCATTCCACCCATCCATCTATTCCCTGACCTTTGCAGAAGTGTAGGAAGAAATTTTGTTGCTGTTGTTGTTTTTTTGTCAAGAAAAACCATCAATGAGGACTTACAACTGCTAATACGGTAATGTAACACACTTAGCCAGCGCGTTTACCTGCTCATTATATTACAAGAAAGTCTCTGTGCTAAATTTAGAACACTTCAGAAAATTTCGGTTTAAGAGTTGAAGAGCTACAGGGATTCTAGTTTAGATAAAACTATCGTTACGGGATCTTGTTAGGTTTTGCTCGGTGTGGATTTCGTACCCACAAATTTGACCCTTTCTCTTTTTCCGAATTTTTGCTTTGGTTTTAACCCACAAATGTTATGACAGTGCTGAAAAAGCAGACTAAATTCCAAACCATATCCCATTATCCGTTTTAAACCTTACCATAATTTATAGTAGGAATTTCAGCGAATACTGAGTTATCCCAGAATTTAAAAAAATATTGGTGAGAATTCACGACTGCCTATATATGATCACAGCACACTTAGCCAAACTCTTTGATCTGCTGAAAGTCTCTGTGCTAACCTAAAAAGCTGGGAAGTCAAATTCCACTGCGGATATAGGCCTACCTCTATCGCTACAAGGTCTTCTTTTGCTTACTTGTGCTTAATATGATTTCATACTCCCAAATTTATCACGTTCTCAATTACTGTTTTCAGAGGGTGGGGTGGGATGGTGGTGTCTTCGAGCCATAAAGATATGAAAGTATTGAAAAGGCAGACTAAATTCCAAATTATATCCCACTACTTGTTATAAATCCCAGCATGAAATATAAGCGATATGTATCCATGTTTCAAACTCAAGCGCTATTTCTTAGCAGATCAGATTCATCAAAACAAAGCAGCAGCCCTGACCGAATACCACAAACTCCAAACATTTAGACGAGCACAGTGCTCAAAGTCATGATGAAGACCTTCAGTCTCCACTGAAATGGTTTGAAGACATAGTTTTAACACTGAGTTTACATCGTGCACAAGACCCAGGCTTATGTCTGGTTGGCAGATGGTTTTGTGACACCTTTATCTTACAAGAGGTGGCAGTAAACGAAATAACAGCCGGTTTCCAGTCTATAAAGATTTACTGGTCAAAATAGTATAGTCTACAAAAGGGCACACGAATTTCATTGACAGCTGCCAAAAATCATTTAAGTAAACATTGCTTTACAATTCAAAAACAGTGCGCTCTTCTCATGTTGCTCTATCAGCTAATTTTATGGAACCCACCTGCTGTTTATTTCTACCAAATATCAAATTGTGGCAGATGGTGCAGTTGTCCATTTTGCAATTTCATTATCTTAGCCCTTTGATCTAACAGAAATTTTCCTTTGCGCTCATCGCAACACCTTCAGCAAGTAAACACTCTAAAACAATGCTTTGTTCGTCCAATATGCAGTGAAATAAATAGCTGTTTTGGCGCCTTTTATGAGATCAGCTAAATAAATTGTTAGTAAAACAATCTTGGAATATATGTAAAGTCATTTTACAGTTTACTTACAGCAAGCAATATAAAATCACTTTAAATTACTTTACAGGAGACAAAAGGTAAAAACAAAATAAAATAAAATGCATGTAGAGGACAGGCAGTTGACTTGCAAAGCTCTACCTGACACAAGGAGCTCTGAAAGTGGTCTATTGTTTTAGTGACGTCCCAAAGCACGGAAATAATTTCTAAGTAAGAGAAATCGTGTCTTCTGTTCTGGAAATCTCGAGAATTGTGAGTTCCCACAGCCAATCATTAATTTCATTTGTTGACATCCAAGTGTATCACTTCCAGTCAGCGGTCATCAGTTCCACGAGAGACATGTTTGCCAGTTTTCGCCAGCATTCTGGCCTACACAGCATTTAGTGTGTTTGGTTACACGTTAACATCTGCAGTGATTGACTAATGCAGGTCTGTCTGATTCTGTTTCAAATATGCCAACATCAACAAACTTCGGGCACGAGAGGTGGCTGGTTGGGGGAGGGGGGGGGGAGATTGATTGATTCTGAACAGTTTGCCAAAAAGACAATGCCGATATATTCTGCTACGTTAGTGTGCTGGCCAAAAAATTTCGATACTTTCCTCGTGTAACGTCGCTGTCATTATCTTGAACACGGCTAGACTTGGAAAGAGCAAATTTCCCCTATAAAATAAACGTTCGCGGAGTTCATGCAGTACCAAGTGTCAAGTTGTGGAAGGTCAGTTAAGTCTTTTTCCTTGTCTTTGCCCTAACATTTCATGGACTGTATTGGAAAGCTTAAACTTTCAGTTATAAAGTTTATTTTTTGATTGGCAGTTTCATTCATAAGACACTGTGTACTCATTTATGGAGCTCTGGTAAATAGATTCATGGATACAGTTATTATTGGTAAATAGATTCATAGATACACTCATGACTGGTAAATAGATTCATGGATACACTTATTACTGGTAAATACATTCATGGATACACTTGTTACTGATAATAGATTCACGGGTGCACCTATTAATGATGAATAGATTTATGGGTACAGTTATTTAAAGACACTATAAAATCTACGTTTGGTTAGTGCAGCCGCCGAAATATATAAAGGGGGAAAGGTTTCACAGCCAACATGGCAACTCTTCTGGGGTTTCTCTCGTGCCATTTTGTAGTAGCGAATTAAGATGCGTTCGAAAATCTCAGGTACAGGTCAAATGTCTATAATCTCAAGTGCAGGGTCAAAATTTTATGTACAGTAGGAAAGTCGTGAGGTCAGAGCGTGCACGGACGGCCTGGCAGTGAGACCGGGGTACGCGTAGATTTATTGTGGTCTGGGCAGTGGCCAAAGTTGGCACCCCTGTCTTGGGGGAATGATAATAATTTCCAGGAGAATATAATAAATCACGCAGATACTGTAAGCCTCTCACAAAAGGAATCTCGCTTTTTCTGAAAGTAAGCTGCCGGCATAAATGAGCCAAATAGTATAATGACTCTGCGCAGTTTCTGATAATCGAAAATTACTAAGATGAATTTTAGTCTTGATATAAGTTTTTATACCGACTTGGAAACATTTAAACATCACGCAGATTAATTCATGCTTCAGGAAATATATCAACATTGATAGCTCACTCACTAACGACCTACGTTCAGAAAAGAATCATTTATTTTTATAATTGATTGATTCAAGGACTAACAATAAAGATGTTGTTGTCGTTGTTTAACTTTGTCCAGTTTGTGGACATTTCAATATAACAAGAATAAAATCTTATAGAACAATTTTTATGGCCGAACTTAATATCAAATCGAAAGGATTTGTGTACAAAAATCACCTCTAATTTGATTGTGTCCTTAATTTCCGCCCCTAAAAGAAAACCACATATCATAAACAATATAAATATAATTCGCCTTATCTTTGCAATATTTACAAAAAACCGTGGAGACGACAATACTGACTCTAAATTGCAAGGGCAGCATCTCTGTGGCGCAGATGAAATGTTTGCCAAAGCTTGCCAATCGTTTGCTTTCTACACATCTCCAGCACACAAAGATTTTCTACCCTTGTTTGCTGGCACCGCTCATGCTAGGGTAAATACGGCGTAAGACTGATGGTGTTTACGGCAATGTGCAATACGAGTTCTCCAGGGAACGATGTTGATACAAAATCGAATACACTACATCATACCGAAGTTCCCCGGGGCCAAATCCACGTGTTCTTCAGGTGAGTTGTTCAGATTGCTCTTCCTTTTTTATATTCTTGATGGAGACAGAGGCTTATTAAATCATAATATGGCTTTTTTTTTACGAGCTAATTTCTCGGCAAAAATGGTTTCTTTTGCCTGCATTTCATAGTTTTCTTCAATTTCCACATACTAAGTCTATTCTTTCACCCCATCCAGACATCCTTATCTCCTACCCATTCTCCTTTATCCGCCTCTCCGTCGCATTCTTCTACTCATTGTCTTCCCTGTGCTTTAGTTCGAGCACCTGGCGGAACAACATAATAAACCTAGTGATTATTTTCTTTATCTTTTCTTATCCCCTCTTCGCCTCTCTCTCTCATTCTCTCTCTCTCTCTCTCTCTCTCTCTCTCTCTCTCTCTCTCTCTCTCTCTCTCTCTCTCTCTCTCTCTCTCTCTCTCTCTCTCTCTCTCTCTCTCTCTCATACTCGCACCGTTTTCATACACAGGTCAGAGATCTTTATCAAGTGCCCCCAATTTCGAGAAGAAGAAAACCGAAAGAAAACACCGGTATAATTAAAGCTTGTGCCAGACATCCATGCCCTTACTGTGTAACTTAATCTAGAAGGCTATCAGACGAAAATAGCAAGTGCTCCACTTCCAGTAAAAACACCGAAAAGCCTCTATTTGATACATCTGATGTTACGATGAGTCACGATGTTTCCCTTACCCAAATAAACCCAGAACCGGACGCCACAAAGGGTAAATTTCATCACTGTATTCAGGACGTAGCATTTCTGAGACCTACAAAGGATGTGCTGACTGAAATGTTGGCATTTTTTTAAACGTAAGACATAACAGATCAGACCCAGTGGTACTGTCTACCATGAAATCCTCCCCAAAACTCTGACCCCCACCCATCGTAAACCTGGATATGCGATGAATCAAGAACTCAGATCCCCTGTTCTGACACCCCTCGACAAGAAAAATAGGGAAATAAGTCAACATATTCTTCCCAGGCAGAGGTAAAATGTATTGAAATATCAGCAAGTTTTTCAATTTACAGAAAAATCTACATTTCCGCTCTCTGTCTCTGACTGCGTGTGACGAGAACGCAAAACCAACAGCTCTTCCTTCTTGCTGCTTGGGAAATGAAACTGATTTCTTTTCTGTCTCCTTATTGAATTGAAATAAGCTTTAATTATAGTTGCAACAATAATGTTAAATAACATTGCAAGACATAGTTGTCTTGATCACACTTGAAAATCATGTTGAAATTTTATAAAATTTACAACTGTCATCGATGGAGTTGATCAAGTCAGAAAATCATTTCGTAAAAAAAAAAATTAATTTCCTGGCCAATCGTAAAATCCGAAATCCCAGCACTTGTAAAGTCGGCTGTAAATCATTGTAAATAGTTTGACCACTTGGAAACGCCTCATAGCATTGGTAAGAATCTGATATTTCCAAACCTGCAGAGAAAGCATTCCATTCCAACAAGAGATTTCACCTGTCTGCATTGCGAGTGCTATGATAGGGGCTCTCTGTGAACGTTTCCTAGCAGTTTGATTAAACCAGGCATTACAGACATGAATTGATACAAAACTTCTATGATGTGACAGCTTGTCCACTTTAAACTGACGTGCCGATGGAACGAACCTGCTGTGTCCAATACAGCTCAGTGACTGCCTCTTAACAGAACCCCTGAGAAATGGTTCTGATTGCAGAAAACTAGAGACTTCCCATTCGTGTGCTGATATAGGGCCAAGTAAACAAGTTTTGACCAGTATCTGACATTTTCTACAATACAGTATAATATTGGCAAACACCTGCTTACTCTGAGTAATCTGTTTTCAAGTTGGAAAATGTTACAATAGTAAAAGATCATAGTGTCAGGTAGATGATTATGCATGTCGGAAACCCAACCATTTTTGCTGTGAGTTCAGGAAAGATTGGTTTTTAAAACAATGCATGAAAGAGCCACCGTGAACTCATTCATTTTGGAAGAAAACAAAATCGTTACTCCATCTTGAAAGTAAGAGGAACAATTTCTATGACGATTTCATGTACAGAGTTCGTGTATTTTCGTTAACAATAAAAAACAAAGCGAACATGATCTAGGCATGCATCTGCAGAGCCGGAAGCAGGAACTTTGACCCCCTCACCCAAACTACAGGAGACTACTGGGGCTGTGGCAGATGCAGCTTACAGCACTCACTCACACACACACATGAAACAACGTGATGGCACGTGCAAACATTCATCTACCTTCGGTTACGCCGAGAACGCCATTAACAAGACGGTGAGGTCGGTCTTAGGTTAACGTGGGGCAGGTAAAAAGTACATGTACATGTATTAGGAGGGCTACAGTGCTTGTACGTAGAGTAGTTATTGCCCCCCCCCCCCCTTCGGCCCAATCCCGGACACGGGGCACTCAGGATGACTCAAACAAATAATTTCCATCTCTCTCTCCTGCCTCTATACTGCGTGGGATGAACAGTTCACTCGCTGCGTACTTTTTTCTTTTCACTGCGCAGATCCTCCTCTCGAAGGTTCCAGAGCCACGTCTTACACTTCTTCCTGCATGAGGTTCTATAGCAAAAAAGAACGAGAAACTCGCATATCGACTGTTCAAAAGCACAATTCAACCGATAAACCGCACTATTATGTAGGGCCTAGGGATAGAAATGTAAATTTGAATAAAATAACCAAATGAATTGAAACTTGCCCTTTCATCTTCCCTGCCAAGGCAAAAAGTCTTATCAACAATTATAACTACATGTAGTGATGTAGTGCTGTTTGACTAGTGCAGGTAAAGGTCTTCACAACCTCTCGGCCGTGCTGAGAGAGGCTCCACGTGTGCGTGTAGACGAGTAGATGAGCAGATTCTGGGACATGCGAAGTCTTGACTCAACACATGTAACATCGAGGTGTATGTGGAAAAACCAAGAAATTCTTGGCTAGATAAATGCATGTTGATGTACTCACAGCGGGAAGAAAGCTGGGCTCAGGGTGATGGTGGATATTTCAGTGGCACGAGATTTCCACCTCTTTTTCTTT
Source organism: Onchidella celtica (assembly GCA_963931925.1). NCBI lineage: Eukaryota > Metazoa > Mollusca > Gastropoda > Systellommatophora > Onchidiidae > Onchidella > Onchidella celtica. The sequence continues at coordinate 17,868,402 of OZ007568.1, read as the reverse complement.
TTTTTCTATCTAAAGCTTACTATATCAAGCATGCCAGCATGAATCTTTGCCAATAACTGCGGCACAAGAGCGTGAAATATTTGTAAAATCGCATTTCTTTATCTGATGAGAATACTGCATCGATGTCTCTCGCTGTGAACTAAGGACGCCAGTCATCATTGACGCAATCAAAGTCTGTTGCTTCATTTTAACCTGAGCAAGTAAATTGGTGAAAATGAGAGAAAGAAATCGTAGGAACACCACAAGCAAAATTTCACTCTAACTTTTACAGCGCGGCTGTATATAAGACTAATGAGACCCTGAAAACTCTTTAGCAATGGCGAAGTTTCCTTTTGAAACTTGATGAAAAATATGCCACTCAGTCCCCTTGGGTCTGAAATAAGTTTCCAGAAGTTTGAGATTTCCTGACATTAAACATAATTATAGTATTTTTTTTTCCTATTCAAATCTTATATTTGAGAAAATGTGGTCTGACCTCGCCAAACACCCTTGAAGAATGACGGTGTGGCCTTGTGGCTCGCAAAATATATTGGATTTTGAACTGCCTGCGTCACATTTGACCAACTCTAAACCGACCACTGGAGAGTACCCGGCACATACTTCGCGACAACATCATAGGATGCACTTGAAAAAAAAAGAAAAACAGGTATCACGTACGACCCATCAAAAAGAAAACATGACTGAGAGTTGGCAAAAATGATGGCCACTAAGTTAACGGAGGTTAATTTGCCAGGGGAAAAATGCGCCCTATTACTCATGTCACTGTTTTCATCATGACTTATTTACAAAACTGACAGATGTTAAAAGGGACTAATTTCTTATTCATAAAACATAAATTTATATTTATATGTAATTATGGTCTATTTCACACAACAGACAAAATCAGTTCTCTGCTGGTGTCCAAAGTTCATGTTCCATACAATTTTTTTTTAATCACTTATTCTGAACACAGCCTCCAAACAAGCTTTCCACCTCCTACTCAGAGACACATAATACAACTCAAATACATTAAATTTCAGTAAAATTCTAACTCGAAAACATCAGGACTCGCTTGTTTCGGGCATTATTGGAACCCCTGTTCGGGTGATTTGTGAAGTCTAAAAGTGTGTTTGCATCACCTGTATAATAATTATGCACAAGGACCTGTACAAGAGTGCACAGGTGATAAAGATATTGTGTTAGACAGCCCATGTCCGAAGGGAGTGCATGCCTCGTTTATATAGATTTGTGCATGTCAGAGTGTGTCGTGAATCATCCACAAGACAAGAATTCGAGTGGAAGAATTCCATGCCGTTTGCTTAACAAGCGTGAAATGAAAGTGCATTGTACGAAAGAGAGAGGGGGGGGGGGGGGGAGATTGACAGATAGACAGACGGACAAACCGACAGACAGACAGAGAGCGTATGGGTGGATGGATGAATTCACTCTACGGAAGGGGTAGGCGGTGTAGATGGTTTTAAACTGATTAACTATATGCGAGAGATCTGTAGAGTGGAGGCATGGGGAGGGGGCGGTGCATGATATTCTGACATGGTTTTACTTACAGGAAGTTCCCGTCAACTCGGAGAGTCAGAAGAGGAACAATTATTTTATGAACTGTGACGCCGAGTAAAAAAACAAAAACAATTAGGACCATAATTAATTGTACGAATACAATCAAGGCAGACACTAAATTAAATCTTGCCACACACAACATTCACCTACCGTTGTACTGTTTTTCCGTTATCTTGAATTCTGAACTCTGAAAAAAAAAGAGAAAGAAAGGATAGAATGCAGGACACATGGTCAATTAGTCAGTAGACAAAACAACTACTCATCGCCGGCGGCCGGAACAATCTTTATTATTATTTTTTTCTACTTTTTCTTTCTGGTTTGAGACGGGTGAATCTTGTAAGAAAGAAAGAAAGAGGGAGGGAAGGAAAGAAAAGACAAAACCAAAAGAAAAAACTTTCGGGAGAGGGAAAAAACGTTTCTCATTAACACGCGCAGTACAAAGAGGTGCTTTGGTGTATCCAATGGCTTTATACACACCTTGTTTGAAATATAATCGCATTTTCTTTTTTCGAGCGATATTGTGAAGGATAACCGACTGAATTTAGATCAGCCAGTTTATCGTAAATGTACATAAATTATCTCTTGCTGGTTACGTAACGGCTTAGTTGGTGAAGGGATTCTCCTAAATGCGAAAAGTCTTGGACTCAACTCGGAATCCGCCATTTTGTTTCCGATATCATTTTAAATTTTATCTTTAAGTCATTTTCCAGTTTCTTTCTTTGAGGCCGTCATCTGTTACATGATTTTCTCTTTCATGGAGATTTTGTAATTTATATTTGTTGGTATTGTATACTTCTTTGATCCCATTTGGGGAATTTGCTCTAGTGTCATTATTGCAGCTCAGTTACAACTGGAGCAGACACGTCGTCGCCAAATTGCAAAAGATGATGGTGTTAGGCATAAGGTAACAATGGCTAAATTGCTGTAGCAGCGAGGTTGTCATTAAAAAAAATATACCTGAAAGATAGAGATGGTTATTTTCTTACGCCATCTGATTTGACTGACATGTTTAAGCTTGAAGCTGTACCATCCTCTCATATTTTTATTGTAGTCCAGGTGAGCTGTGGAGTCCAGCCCCAGGGACAGTTTACCTTCAGCTCTAGACATGGTACACACGTGATCCCGAGTGTAAAAGCTTTTCCTCGCCGCCCTGTGCTTACTCCGTGGGTGGGATGAGACACACTTTGATTTATCAATGAAAATTCCGCCACAGATTTGTTGCACCTGGACCTCCATTCTACCTGACACTTCCCTGATATAAGCAAAAACAGGTGTCACGGAACTACTCCATCCTTTACCTTACAGTATCTCTATTCGGAGCAAAAAAGGGCTTTGTTATCACAAATATTATCGGTCTTCTTGGAATACGCACTATGATACTGCCGTATTGAAAATGGTAATCCCGTGCCAACAGCTCAAACACTGCTGAGTGGTGAGTCGATGTTTGTGCATATATCCACAGATGTGACACTATAAAGCGGTCACCCTTGTGAATATGACAAACTGAGGACCAGCAAATAAGTGGATGAAAGTGTATTTCATATCGTTTCATTCTCAGAGCCGTGGTTGCCCTTAACATCCTGAACTGGTAATTCAATTCTCACTACGAGAGTGTTGTGTTCTTCTCTCACCGAATGAGTGCAAGGTACTAATAGAAATCACAATTGTATTAGGCTTACGAGCAAAACTCCACAAAACAAAATACACAAATATAATTACGTAGCTCTAAATGTTTTCGAAGAGGAGACGAAGTCCTGGGAACCAAGCTTAAAGCTAAAATGACATATAAATGCAGCACGAAGCTCATACACAATATTGTACACAAGCCATCCTTACTCACCAGAAAATGATCCTTTGCGAAAACCTGTTCACATTTAAACTATATGGGTGCCAAATTTAACCACTTTACAGATTTTAAGGAAGATCTGACAGTATAAGGATGTGCATAATATTTTCCTAATTACATAATATCATCATACTCGTGTGGAAATTGCTCTGCTACGATGTCACTTTAATTACACAGGAAATTGATGGTTTATCAAAACTTGACCTTCTATATCCTATGTCTTGTACAATGCTATCATCTCATCCTCTCCTGCACGCATTACATCATCTTTTATATTCAATGTTTTCTTCCTCTCTCCATATAAGTAGTGTTGTCCTGGCTAAGGTCATAATGTAACAAAAACTGATTAGTATGAATTTAACAATTTTACGCAGAACAAGACAAATCAGAAATGAGAACTTGAACCGAGACCTTCAAAGGATGGACTGCTCAACGGGTGATGTACAGAAATCAAGCCGAGTCTTAAGTCCTGTCGTGTAGCAGGAGAGGGTGACTCCCCAAACTATTATTCTGAGACTATGGGTGGTCCAAACCTGCTGGTACAGAAGTGGCCGGAGGGAAATCCAATGTAGAGAGAATTGGTGAATTTACACAAAGCCGATAGAATGTCTGGGATTTGTTTATAGTTTTAATGATAACATGTGGTACATGCAGATTCTGCATATTATATGAAAACTACAGTTAGAATAGTGGGCACGGAGGAGATGACACGGTAATGATATGAAGATACATATAGTTGTTGCTGAAATTCGATTGTAAAAAAGATTTCCGAAACGGATGTTTCTTCTCTTTTTGCCGCATCGATCAGATGTGATCTTGGTTGTGATATAAATTATCATGTTTCTTAATTACACTCTGGAGAAGTATAGGATACTAGATCTTTTAAATTTATTTATTTGTGTATGTGTGCATTATGATAGACAATGGATTAAAAATACTTGATCTTTTTGTGCACTGTAATAGACAAGTGCTACAAAAAATCATCAGAACTGTTTCATCTCTCTTCCATTTTCCACAGTATTTCTATAACTTCAAACTTATCTGAGACGTTTTATGTAAAACCAACAAAAACGATTCATTCAACTAGTACCACAATCAACTAGATAACTGAATTTGCTGGAGTAGCAAAAGGTTATACTCGTATTATATGATGGTGATAAACTTCCTGTTCATGTCGTCAGTATACCTGGCATTGTTCCAGGATACCTTTCGATCATAATGACCGATACACGTGTTTGTTGGTTGATTATTCAATTGTGACCAGGTCAGCAGATATGATTTCATACACATCGTCTTTTTAAATCCAGCCATTTATTAGGGAGGAAGGGGGGGGGGGAGGGGCTGTCTAGGCATTTGTCGTTTTGCATTTGCTGCGAGGATAAGGAAGTGAACAATATTTGTCTCATGGTCCAGCGGCGTCAGTAACTGTCAGTCCAGTTCTATAACTCTACATCCTCATTTCATAACCTGAAAAATAACTGACCAGTGGTTGTCTATGATTCCTTGAACCCCAATCTAAACCAGTCACGGAATATACATTCAATACACTTCGCTCCCTTCATTCCGTCACACAGATTCCAAGAACTCCTGATCCCACGTCTCCTACACCATGAACAAAGGATGTTGTTAGTGAACGAAATTAGATTGGCGATGAGATGCTCATGGATTCAAATTAGGGGCGGGGTAACCATGCACTGTGGCCCAAGCCGCCATATTTAGCTGTTTGGGACATTACAACATCTGCAAAGCAAAGACCTTATTGTTGAAGACGAACTGTTCTAAATTTAAGAGCGAAGAAGAGATTGTCTGACAACAATCCATCTCTCCGTGCACAGTGGTTATCTCTTAAACGAGATTTTACCTTCCCAATAGAATCACAATCGATTTTGAATCTGTCCCGCATTCCTGAAGCTGATGCCTGAAAGGATGGTGTGCTGCACAAACAGGCGTAGGAATTCGCCTTTCAGATGCCCAAAGCGTACCGTTGGAAAAATATTTTCTGTACCGCTATGCATTCAATGTCTTATAACATTATAACGCCTCAGCCAGCATTGATCCAAGCTCTACATGTGAAAATGTCAAAATCTTCAAATCTTGATATTTTCACGAATAGTGCAGTTCTGCTCTCTTCCTTCCTCACTACTGAAGCTTCCTAAATTTGATATAAATAATAGTTTTTCTGATAGCCATCCACTCCCCATAAGACTCTCAAAATAATTTTTTTTCCCTTGCGTAACTAGTCCCAAGGATACCAATATGTCTGTATCCATTCACAATGCAATCTTTCTTTCTGCAATGCATTTGTTGCTGCTATTGTTATTGATGGTAATGTTGCAACAAAACAAAACAACAACAACAAAAAAAGTGGCTCGTTTCCGGTTCTGATATCAAACAGAGCAAAGATTGGTATCGCCTATAAGGGATGGAAAATCGCATTAATCAAAGGCATGATGGGCGTCAGATAGAAATTCAGGTCATACTGAAAGAACTTGGCATACTCGAAGCTCGATCTAGGACACCGATATGCTCGTCTATACAATTGTATACAGTCAGGACGTTCACATCAGAATCTGTATATTGTCCTACAAACGTGTAATTCATCAGGAAATACTCGTACACCTGTTCTAGTCAGCAAATCCTCCAGACCGAGGAGGTAAACCGTCTCTGGAGTCCTGAACTTCTTTGTTTGTTTGTTGAGAGCTCAGACTGCTAAAGGTCAGACAGTGAGTGCAGACTTTCCCATCATTGTATGTCATGCCAATCTTGTGTGATTGCTTCAAGACGTAGAATGTGACTAGATAATGTAGGAACTGCAGGGGAAAGAAAGGAGTTTCATGCTCAGCCCCGGTGAATGTGAAAGGTACACCTTATCTTGTAGATCCCGATAGAATACATAATTGCCGAGAAGGGAAAACAGGAACCCTCCCAATCTATAGGCGAAGATAACGTTCCTTCCACAAAATCAACACAGTGTCAGTCTCTTGCGTCTGACTGATAATGCAGAAATAAAGAGATAATACACAACCTAGTTGTAAAGACATTGATGGAAGCTTTTCTTCCTTTTAACTCTTTCAGGCCCAAGCAACACACTGTGTATTCATCAAGTTGACTTTTTTATTTACTGGTACTCTTTTTGCTGTTCTAAGTTTCTTTAATCTGTATTAATTTCATCTTAGATATTTCACATGTGGAATTAAATCGGCACACCTTCATCTTTCACAGTAGTCAAAATTCAGTGTGAGCAAAATGTGTAAATATGTGTGTGTCTTAAAGAGTTAAGGTATAAACTGACAAAGAGTCATTATAGGTTTCGCGCTCAAATAGCTTTGGAAACTGTTTTTATATTGGCCTTTCCGTAGAATATACAAATGTTGTATTTACTGCAGCTGTTACAAGTAAAAACAGAAGGAAAGAAATTTATTGTTTACCGAGCGACAAAGAATCCTTTCATTTAACCGAAGGTGCTGAAAATATTTTTAAACAACTGATAAACATAGGTGTTAACTATTTATTGCATGTAAATAAATGTTGTGGAGCCGCAAGGGGTTTGTCTTGAGACTGGGCCAACTTTACAGATAATGATTTCAGCATGATCAATGTGCCACGTGGAAAAGTAAACAGGGCAATAAATAAGCAATAACTTGATGGGGCGCCAGATATTGTATTAATGTTTCCACACATCTACAATATTCATACATATTTAAGTTTAGTGTACTTAGTCGTCGTCAACTGCAAGATTTGAGTCTGGCCTTTGAGAATATAAGTTAAGAAAAAGGACTAAAATGTTTAATAGACTTCTAGTACATCGTAGTTTTCGAGGGATTCTGACTTCAGTTCGACTGTTTGGAGACTTGGCAATGTGTCAGGTGAATGTCTTTCAGCATAAGCTCTCAATCCCAGGCTAAATTCGTTTAAGTCTCCTAGTGCTGAAATATGATTGTTCCAATGGATCTATCGGTACTTCATCTGTACATGATTCTTTTATGATTCCCCGATTTTCGTAGCTTGAAACTCCAGCATTCAATTCAGATGTGGATTTCTTGAATGGTGTTAGGCTCATGTCTGAGCTCTCCAGTTTTTTTCCTTTTTCACCAAAAGTGATCATTGATGAGATCTGTACATGATTGCTGCTGGTATGTCACGATCGTGGGAAAAACTGCAATTTACGCTTTGGACAGCTTCCCCGTGCTGAATTAGTTTAATATTCTGTTATTACCCGGTAAGAGCAATGTGAGAATAAGAACAACAAAGGAGAGATTAAAAGAAAAAAAAGGTGCAGAATAAGCAAGAATCCACGAATAATTATCCCGCAGTTATGACAGAAGATTATGAAAATGTTACCCTACAGATGGTGCTTCATTCGTAATTATCTCTTGGGAAGCTGGAATATTAGATCTGTGGGGGTTGAACTCTGGGCCAGGATATCCGATATGAAAGAGGGAAAAACTCAACAAAAAGGAAAGTCGAAGAAAAAAATGAGAAGCACACAATTAACATTGGAAGAAAAGGAAAACGCCAACAAAGAAAAAAGAAAGCTATGATAACATTTCTTTTCGCTGTGCCTCTTTGATTCTGCTCTAGCCCTCGCCATGGATCTACCAGCAGAACATGACCCTTTGTTGAGCATCGACCTGCCACTCTACGCATTTGATAGCGATTTGTCTGAAGCTACTCTGTTGTTCTGTAAGATGAACCCTTACCATCTCTGAATAAACCAGGGCACGATAACACCAACAAGTTACACATGGTTCATGTTGTACCACACTTGTGTAAATATCACAGCTCATCTTGCCGGTAATAGCATCATTCAATATTAGATAAACGTGTCTATTGGGGCAAAGAATCAGACACTCTGAAGAGAATCACCTGCTGCCTGAGATCAATATGTAGATCTTACTGTTCTATTTACAAGCTGGAAATACCCCTGCTGTAAATCGAGAAACAAGACCTTTCAGCACTATCAGAAGTATCAGTTTCACTACAATTTAGGGTATCAGATTATCACAGATTCAGGTTCTATTAATAAATAACATTATAACAAAGACCCATTCGACTCTCCGGGATGCGTGATTTTTTTCCCGTACGAGCTTTAGCAATTTCAGGAGCGGGAGACCAACACACCCCCAAACACAGGTCATCGACTAAGGGATTTCTCGTCCTATCGAACGCTGCCATGGGTGCTGCAATCTCTGGTCTGTGCCTGATATGATTCTGAACGTCACCGAAAATCCCTGGGCTATGTTGTAGCTGTCCTGTGTTTGGGGGTGTGTTGCTGCCCCGCTCCTGAATTTGCTAAAGTTCGTACAGAAAAAAAAAAATCACGCCTCCGGGATACCATCTATTACAAAATTCTCTCGCCAAAGATAGGGTCATCATCGTACAGCTTTTTTTGCTGAGAACTTTCAGTCAGAACAATCTGAGCGGTGTCCTAGTTCAGTGATCTCACCATGGAAAAATGAATGTCCCTTCAATTCAGCGAAGGAGAGCAAGAAATTATCTTTAACACTTTTCAGGAAGTAACATGGGGAAAAAACGTAAAACAAAAAATGAGAAGCTATTCATTTAATAGGTTTTGCACTGGGAATTGAAGCCTTTGCAGTAAACTGCCGATAGGTTGCTCCCTTTCGATAGCAGTTGCTCTCTCCAGTTCCTACCTTGGAAAACGTTGCTGTTTTTGCTCTGCGTAAGCCAGTGAGAGATGAAGGTTCTGCTGTTGACGCGTGAAGACCAAAGCAGAAAGCCTTGTGTCTTTTCCAGTAACGACCGCTACATTATCGAGGAAATAGTGGAAGAACACTTGGCATTACACAGCTTAAATTCGCAGTCAATTTCCATGTTAAATTGTTCTCTTTGTGTTCAGAACTTCATTTCTTGCAGTTTACAAAATGCCCAAAACAACATAATCACTCAATTTTTTACTTTTGTCCATGTTTTATATTGCCTTTAACAATGTTGAGAGAAGCTGATGCTGGTGGTAATACCGACTTCTCAAATACCTGGCCTGCCATACATCATGAAGATCCTCAAACCAATGATAACCTCATGTGTTGCACTAAGACAACCCGAGCTGTGTCTTTGATGAGACCGGCAGGTAATGTGGCTTGTCTTAAGTCATGGGTGTATCAAAGCCATTCGAAAGGTCTGTAACTTATGAGTTTTGACACAATTGGACTGAAAATATAACAACTGTTAATTACTGGATCAGTCGTACTTTTTTTATTAGGCGATTATAAGTACATTTATTTTATAGCATTTATACCGTCGCTTTAGTCTTATAAAAGAAATGTGGAAACAAGTGTTGGAAAATATATAAACCGTGCCTGCAAAGATCACCTGAACGCCGTGTTCTAAAGTGTGTTCATGAAACGAACTAGATGACAAACCTAATGCACTGACTGTTCTGCACGGGATTTCGGAATTTACTACGCTCTGCTGATTGAGAACGGAGTGGCTGTCGTCAGATAGGAAATTCATCCATTGTGACAACCCAGAAAAAAAAATGTGAAAAAGTAGATTACCCCACTGCCAGAAAGTTGGCGAGCGGATGATTGTACCTAATGAGTTCTCACCCCACCCCCAACTACTGGCGTAACGTATTGTGTCTTTTTTTCGCCTTCTTGGCATACAATTTGTATGGTAAAGATTTATTAGTAAAAATAACAATCGAAATGTCTCACCCATGACACTAAAGTTATTAACTAAAAAATATGAAGAAAGTCCTGTTTCAGACCACCTTCTTTCATTTAGTTCCTGGGGAGTGAGGAGAGGAGGAGAGGGGCCTTTCCTGGTGTGTCGCTTTCATCAACTCAAATCTTGTGGCGTTTTTGTGATGAAGCAACTCATTAAAGCAAATGTTATTTAATCTCATTTATCAAGACGTTGAAACATTGCAGGTCTGGTCTGGACGGCTCTACTGTAAGATGCCAGTGTCGTGAAAGTAACAGGCTGTGCTCTAGAGATAATCTTATCTCTTGTATCGGAGGGAGAGCACAGTAGGGCAGCACATCGTCTGGATCACAACGATCTGGTGCAGGATTTCAGAGAGTGGGAAGGGGGAAAGGGGTCTGGCAAAAGCCACCTAAAACGAATTTTGTTGGGAAGAAAGTATTCAGCTTTTTGTTTATATGTGTAGTAATGAACATTTACTACGTGCGCAATGAAGTGTTTGCAAAATAGAAATTATGAAATGGCAGACTAGATCGTTGAACTCGGGATTCATGATGAGTTGTCGTGAAATTTGGAATCTCGTCTCCTTGCCAATAATAGGTCAACAAAGAACGAAGGGAGCCAAAAAGTCTTCAGGAGGTAAAGACCTTGCAAACGTGAAAGAAAAAAATATTCAGGAAGAGAATCCTTGTCTGATCAGACAACGCATTCCCAAGTTACTGTTCTCTTTCTGAAACGGTGTATCCAGGCCTGTCGGGTTCATGGACAGTGTGTCTTTAGGTGCCTATCAGCAATTACCAAAGTGAGCACTCTTTCCTTTAGGTACTACGTGTGTAATATTTATACTTGTTGCCGTATTGTCATAACGAATACAACTAACAGGATGGATCTTAGCCGAGATCGAGCAAATGTTATAAAATAAAGAAGTAAACATTAACTTAAGCGAGGGTTAAAGTCAAATTTCTCAAGCTGTAAATCCAGAAGGAAAGTCCAAGACTATCTTTGGGGTATACTTGGATAGGATCAATGTCAGTTTACGATTAAGCGCCATAGCATTCCTTTCTAGTTTAGTCGCTTTTCTTCTATAAACAGAATCTCCTCGGGACAAATCTTAATGCTTAGTTTTTCTTTGTCCTGGCTGTGGACACTAAGACAAGAAATGTGTAATACAATATGCGTTGAGATACCACGCTTTTGTTATTATTATTGCAACGAAAACACTCATCTTTCCTTATGCCAGCGGTTTCGGAAGACTATGATAGTTGTTGAAACTGCTCAAGACCCCACTTTTATCCTTATTCATAAGAATTTCCGCTAGGACGTCCTTCGCTGGATTCTCGAATTTTATCCCGGTATAGCGAAAACCAATCTGACTTTTTAATATCTTCCATTCTGAAAACAGAAGTAAGGTATCATAACAATGGACACGGATCTTTAGCTATCCTATTGCCTGTAGGCGGTGAGACGAAAATCCTAGCCCGTCTTTCAATGAAGTTTCGTTATGTGTCTTATGGGGAAAATCTAAATATGTCTTCCTTTCGTAAATTATAATACTGTAACAGCGCAAATTCCTTGTGATTAGAATCTATATCAGAGTTTGCGTGTAAAAAAAACAACAACCTTGTGGGTGTGTAAGGCACTAGGAAGGTACAGTTTTGGTGCCAGGGTCTACATAGTGCTGTCAGAAGTTCTAGCCTTTCAGCCACTAGCCATCCTGGTCCTACCACTATGGCCACTCTGTTTACAAACACACGACTTATCGCAGTTCGAAATCAGCTGCCAGCTTATCAGTAACCATCTGATCTGGGAGCGGCGAACAGCTTGCTTGCATGTAGGAATGTGTTATCCCCAAAATATGACCTCTCCACTCTCCCCAACCCCACTCCCACCATCCCATCAAAAGTAATACTTTCTGTATTTGCCCCCTCCTTTTACTTTCTTTGTTCAGAGTTCAGACTGCCACATCTGAAATGTTCTGCCAAAAAACGGATATCACGTACTTTCCCGGTGCCCTCTGTGAGAAGGCAACATATTAATACACATAAAATTATTAGAGAGAAAAAAAGCATTTTGTAATGAGCACAACCTGTTTTATCTGAATTTAAACGATTGTCAGCTCATCATGAGCTTTTCAGTTTGAGTTTAAAAGTGCAGTTAAGTCATAACAATCATAACAATTTGCCAGTGCTGGATCACTATATCTGTCAATTGCTTCTGAACTTCACTAACTGTTATACGCCATAAGGAGGCATCCGGTGCAAAACTTGAACATCGAATACTTCCAACTCTAAGAGAAGCCCATTTAGGGTTGAAATCAGTTACTCTTGAGAATTAATGTTAACCCTCTTGCTGTCTCCGAGCTCATTTAACGGCCCATCACAATTATGTTGCAAGAAGACTGCCGCCTAGCCCATAATCAGCTCTACCATTTCATACTGAAACTGCCGCAAAGGCCGATATACCGGCCGACATTGTCCCGGCATGTTTTACACACCCAATTTAACTATTTCCCGCTGTCTTTGTGGCCAACAATCCATTATTCTGGTAGTTTAAAGGAAGGAATAGCATTTGGGCTAGGCAGCAAAAGTGATAAACAAAACAAATCGTTTCCAGCGCATACCAAAGAAAAAGCGGCACTTTTCATTTCCACATTGACTCAAAAATTCTCTATATTTGAAAGTGTCGGAGAAAAAATGTCGTCGGGCACATTTCTGTTGTATGAAACGATTTCTTTTCCAAGTTTCGAAAGTTCGCCGTCCTACAGGGAAACTTCATAATAGTTCTGTTTGACGGTACAAACTATCATATCTTATAATTATATAATATATTGTTGTTGTTTTTTGTTCTCCCTTTTTTTGCAACGTGTCTGTACACGCATGTGCCTCTATCGAAGTTTAATAACATGTTTTCTCAGTATTCTAGAGAACATGAAATCGACATATCTGTTGGCGGAAATAACGAACTTTTGCTGACTGTAACAAGCACTCCAGTGATATTTTGCCACTTTTCTTGAAATCATTATCAAAGTAGACTCAACAATGCGATTAAGCATTTCAAAGGACACTGTTATATACTTCTTCCAATTTTTTTTTCAAAAGCTTGAAGGATGTCTGCGGATACATACACACATTTCTGATGTTTGTATCAACCAGGTGTGCCATTTTCTCCAATTTCTTAACCCAGAGGTTAATGTATAATGACAGAATAGGCTGCTATGTTTATTAATACTTGAGCAAAATCAGTTACAGTGACATTTTACACCTTGCTATGTTTTTTTTTTTTTAAAGTCATTTGTCAAATGTCCAACTTTCAGTGTTGCGCAGTTTGAGAAATGTCGAAGTTTCACGTTGCCCGAGACCTGCGGAGAATTTTGTAAGTAAGAGTGTAAGGCTATTCCTGCGTAAATATTACGATTTTGCGCAATATTTGATACGGACGAAAAGAAGCCTTCGCGTTAGAGATCGTTCAATACAAGAAACAGTTTACCACACCACAAAATCTTAACCGGGCTGAATAACATGAGCATGAGCTGTCGTGAAGACTTCAGCGAATCTTCGCCGTTACGAATTTAGCCAGTTTCTTTTCAATACAAACTATAATGATATTTTCATGACAAACTTGCTTTGAAAATGAAAATAAATAATACAACATTACTTACCATTTTGAAATTGTGAAAAGTTCCGAAACAAAAAGGAAATAGGTGAAAAGAGGATGTTCACTATCTACTAAAACCACCCGGCTGTAGATGGTTGGCTTCACTTCGTTTCGGATCCGCTAGACCAAGCTCAAAGGAAGAGAGGAAGGAAAAAATTATTTGTACGTGTGCTTTTCGCGTGCTAGCGCGTGTGCGAGAGAGGAACAGGATCTGAGACCAGCGCATGCGGAGCCAGAATCTCTACGTGAGCATAATACTAGGCTCCATTTAAGGCTAGCACGGCACGTGATGGCAGCGACATAAGACAATGAATTTTACCTGCTAAGACGAAAGCAGAGTCGTTTGTAAACATTTTGCTTGTTTAACATCCCGTAAGACCAACTGTTTATCGGCAATTTGTACACTCATTCTCACTGGTTGTATTCTGACTCTCGCCGAAGCGTGAAATTTTGCTTCATCTTTCACAACATCTAAAATACATAACCTGTGTACCAGCCTGGAAGAAATCTCGTGAAAATGTGTCTGCCTTGAAATACAGAGTCACAAGAAGTAGTCTTAGAAATAAGTAGTCTGATCTAATGCGTAGAAAGTTTCCCGTTTCGACAATTTTTTTGTTACTAATTTTGCGTACACCGCATGATTAGAGATTGTCTGTCAGCACCGAGCATGAACAAAGTCGTATGTTGAAATTATCGGAAGTCAGGAGATTGCTTGATTTTGCTAATCCTTTGTCAGTGCATGAGCCTCTCCATTCTGATTGATAAGTTCGCTTCTGGGCTAATTAACGCGGATCTGTCTTCTGTGTGGGAGTACATATAAAAAACCTGTTTCGTTATACGGGGAAAGAGGATGTTGGAGCAAATCGATTTATAACATTTTTTATGAACGGAGCTGTCCGGCGAAAGTCTGGATTTTACAGATTACATTCAACACTCCATGATCTGCACATAAAAACTCAGAGTGAATTTTTAATGAGCATGGACTCTCAGAGAAAACAACAATCCGCCAGATATCGGCTTTTCCACAGTAAGTTTCCACAGTAAACTCATAAAGTTTGCATACATTTACCTGCAATTGAATCGACAAGACAATACAGAGAGAGATAACTAGGATGATTGAACCAGGGATTCATTTTACTCCTGCAGGAAATAATTACAAAGTGATGAATGAAATAATGTGGGGCATAATATTAATTTTCAGAACTAAAAGTGGAAGATTTGTGTTTTGCCAATCGCCTCACTAGTAAAGCAGTTTATACAAGAGTGAATAGTTCATTCAGCGTGGTGGAATACAAGACTTGTGTCCGATAGGTACAGAATCCTCTTGCACTCATTCTGTGAAGTAACGGGCACACGAGGGTCAATCAAGACACTCACATATCGGGTCAAGACAATCCCTAACCCATTTTTTCACTATCTTCTGGTGTTCGCTGTTGTTTTTTTTCTGTCTGATACAGATACCACCCCCACCACCCACTAAAAAGGGGGGGGGGCTATAAATGGAGCTAGAAATGTCAAATATTCGAGGATGAAGCCACAGTGACACCTCATTCTCTAAAAAGAACCTACTAGAAGTGCACCGATGAAAGTGAAATTACAAAGAGATTCTAACGCAAGATGAAAGACACTATTAATTCCCAGGCCAGATGGATATTTCACCTGTACAGTTAATATCAAAGAGTAAGATAAATAATGTACATAAACATGACAATATATTATCACAGTGACTAATCAACTTTCTCAGAAGTGAACACGTGTAAGCCTGAATACTTCATAGGCGCAATTAATTTTCTATCCAACACAAACAAGAGCCCATGCAGCAAAAATGCTAAACCGTTCATCCAAGAAAGATATAAGCTAAACTGAAAACATTTTTCAAAGAGATAGGAAAATTTAAAATTCTCTCTTTCAGTGTACTGTTTCTTTCACTGAAAGCATGTTATTTGTGTGACAGAACTCTCAGTGGAAGAAAATACATATGGTTCCTTCAGACTATCACCTAAAATGAAGTTCAGTCATTGGAAGAAAGTGACAATTTAATTTCTTAGTCATCCACCATTTATAGCATTTTACGTCAAGGCGATGCCTGCTTGAAACAGTTTCAAAGAAAATGGACAAGTGGAAAAATAATTTTCAGAAATAGAAGTGTTAGATTATACAAATGATGGTTCCATCCGAGACCGTTGACTCAGTTTGTTTAAATTGTATTAACATTGAAAATAATAGTACCTAAATTTAATGGGATTATCTGGGATTAGCATGATGGAGTCTGTCAAAGGATATGCTAGTTTATGAGAAACAGTGATGATAGCAGTTGTTTTTCTTGTTATTGCTGATGTTGATTATGTTGTTGTTGCTCAACATTCATGTTGTAACTTATTGGTGATGTAATTTGTTACATAACATGCAGGGAGTAATATCCGAAAAGTGCGAGAGTAACTACTCGTACCACCGAAATACTGTAGGACAATACCAAGACTCATTAACTGTGTGTGGCCTTCATCCAGTTGTGAAGCCAATCAAGCTCCGAAACTGTTTTGACTGAGGTTCTGTTCCTAAAGACATCCTCCCAGTAATTTCAGTTCTTTTATGTAATATTGAAACCTTGAGATGCCGAGACCATTCAGTAGCTACAGATCATGTCGTGATCACTGGTTTTCTAGTTCTTGTTTGTAGCTTTAGTTCACCACCATCGAAGAGCTACATTACGGCCACCTCATTGTTTGTCTACCAGGTATGTCGCCAGTTTATAAACTGTAGATAACCAGACAACGACCTTTTCAAGCTTACCTAAAGAGAATTTGTTTGTACACACATGCACACATAGTTCACGATATACAGAGGAATTCTGACAAGCCCGAAAAATACGGACACTCAAATATCAGGCCCAGTGATTCGTAGCAGTTTCCCTTTTGTTTCCTCTCTCTGCTTCCTACCGCTTTCCACGTAGGCCTAGTTGTTCTTTACCTTTGTCATAAGCGGCAGAATATATTGTGTATCTCTAACATTTGGGATTGGATTCAGCAAATAACTATCTTTTTTTTAATTATTTCAGTGAATCGTTTTACTTTTAAGCACACGACGGTCGTCAGACAGTGACTAAATTTCCTTCATTAGATATTGAACAGGTTCTTATTCAGCCACTCAAAGCGTCTGCGTTTTATAACCCCTGAGCTCCTTCCCCAACTCCTTAACCTTCTAGTGCCCAGTCTCAAATTGCTAGTCCCAAAACCTTTGAAATAATGTGATGAACTGATTTTAAATGGACAGATTATTGTAAATATATTATACATACGTGTTTCGGAAAAAGTATTTGTTAATCAAAATTAATAAGACAGGTAAATGTGTCAATGATAGAGCATTTTGCTTCCAGGTGACCTAATTCAAATGAGGTACACTGGGCGCTAGAGGGTTAACACCCTCCCCCCCCCCTTTTTTTTTAAAAATCCAGCCATCAGCCTAAACAACAACACCAGGAAAGTAGTACTGGAGCACCACGGACGAAGGAAATAAAAAAAATCAAAACAAAACTAGAAATGGGTAGAGAGAGCGAGAGATAACGCCCTCAAAAAATGCTAGAATCAATTAAACGTCTCATTTGTCTCTCTCTGACTTCAGTTAAACTAAGTAAATGGTAACTTATGCTTGTACATCTATTTCCAGATCACCTAGTGCCACAAATTTTATTTCTATCTATCCCAGATGGATCTGGTTAGTGTTGGACAAGTTTAAGCCATTAAGAACGACATGACGGGAGAATCTGCCGGTTTCATGAACCGCCCTGACACCTGGAGGTTCTGAACTACCTGTGTCTTGGTGGAGTGTGGGGCAACCTTGATATGTGGTTAAAACGAAAACTCACACTATTCATGTAACAAAGAAAAGAGGAAGAAGACGATATGGTTGAGAAAATGCAGTAATTTTCAAGAGTGGACTAGAAAATAGGTAAGTTGTTTGGTGGGTAATCAGGTGAAATGGCAGGATAAAAAGGTTAATAAGTTGTTAGGTATGTAGGTAGACAGGTGAATAGGCAGGAGTGAAGGCAGATATCATGGCAGTAGGTAGGCAGGTAGGAAAGTAGGTAGGCAGTAGGTAGGCAGGTAGGAAAGTAGGTAGGCAGTAGGTAGGCAGGTAGGAAAGTAGGTAGGCAGGTGGACTAGGTGGGCAGATAGGTAGGCAGGGAGACTGGCAATCAGACGGACAATCAGGTGGATGGGTAGCTAGGCAGGCAGGCAGGTGAGTGAATGAGTGAGTGGGTAGGGAGGTAGGTAGGTAAGTAGTCAGGTAGGTAAATAGGGAGGTATGTAAGTAGATAGGTGAGTAAGTGAGTATGTTGGGTAGATAAGGGTGGCTGAGTAGATAATAAGCACGTAGATGTGTGGAAAGGCAAAAGGGCACTTAGGCTAGCAGATAGACAGGCAGACAAGTAGGTAAGTATCCAGGACGGTGTGTCAGAAAACAGGTAAATATATGGACAGATAGGGATGTAGGTAAGTGGGTAGGTTGGATGGTCACGTTTGTGGTGAACAAAGCTGGAAAGAGATGTTAGGGCAAGCCGCAAAAAGAAGATTTACAGAGACAATCACGAGCATCGCTTTGGTTGCAGCTGTAGGAAAGACTGGAAACGATGCTTCCATCAGATTAAGTTATGTGTAACATAAGTGAGTGAGTGTTTTCCTTGATCTAAGAATACACAGCTGCACCAGATTACACAAATAACGCCAGCATTTTTGTGCTGAGTTCGGCAGCTTCTCATTAATGAAGTGGTGGAGATTACCCACTTCCTATTTTACCCCACTCCATCTCTTATCTCCCCATCCAAATCATCATTTTATTTCCTATTTATATGCCCAGGCAGGGCCGTAGACCATTTTCTTGTAAGCCATAAAACACTGTGTTACGAGAATGAAAAGGTGTTAGGGTAGGGAGACCTATGGAGTTAACAGATTCTTGTTCAAGTCTGTGGTGCCAGTTACGATCTCTATCTTGCGCTGAAAGATGTGACTAAAGATAGGTTGACTGGTGTACTATCTTGGCGAAGAATCTTCCATTGTTTATGTGAATGGACCCTTTTCCTCACTGACAGAAGGATTGGGGGGTGAAGAGGCACCCAGATACGACAGACAGACAGATTAGGGAGTGAGGTGGTACAATGATCCAAGAGATAGAAGGATTGAGGGTGAGGATTGGGGGAGTGAAGGGGCACCCAAATCCGAGGGACAGAAGGATTTGGGGGGGGGGGTGAAAGGGCACCTTGTTACGAAAGACAGAAGGTTTGGGGGAGTGAAGGGACACCCTGGTCGGAGAGACAGAAGGATTGGGGGGGGGGAGTGAGGTGGCTCCCTGATCTGAGATACAGAAGGTGTGAGGGAGTGAAGGGGCACCCTGATCCAAGAGACAAAAGGATTGGGGAGGGAAGGGGCATCCTAATCTGAGAGACAGAAGGTTTGGGGAAATGATGAGGCACCCTGATCCAAGAGATAGAAGGATGGAGGGGGGTGAAGACACCCTGATCCACGAGACAGAAAGATTGGAGGAGTGAAAGGGCGCCCTGATCCGATACTGAGCAAATGAGTTTAACAGCTAAAACATGCAGCTATTCTTGATGAATGAGAGTAATGGGAATTTTAATGTCTTACACGTGGAAAAGATCGTCGTGTGTTGGATGTTATTTTTGTTGTTGCTAAGTGTTACTGAAGTTGATGGTGGTAATATATCATCTTTCTTTAAAAAAATTCTTGTTTCTTTGTTGTTCTGCCTCTTTTCCTATTCTTACATCCGTGTTTCATCTCCAGAACAAATTGGCGTCTGGGAACTCTCTTTTCCACACGACTTCGTTCAGTGAAGTTTGGCATTAGCTTAATAGATGGGAAAAGAAATAAACTTCAAATTATGTGAATTAACAGTGGCAACTCGGATTTCCTCAATTTCCAGTTGAAATGTGGCAGGGAGAGAGAAAGACAGAAAGAGAGAGAGACAAACAGACAGACAGACAGACAGACAGACAGACAGACAGACAGACAGACAGACAGAGAAAGAGAGAGATAAAATGCAAAGTCCCATATTAGCATCAAAGCAAAACAAGAGATAAAAAATAACAGTAATTTTCTGCAGTGTTTTAATCAAATTTATTCATTCTCTCAATTTTCAGTGCTATTTTGTATTTGAGTTCCAGACGGCCAAACTGGCAAACATTTTTAATTACAGCCAAATGTAGGAAAGAAATGAGATCTTGTAAGAATGACAACTCGGGGTCGCCTTCCCTAGTGCATTCTAGACCACCCATCATCTCGCAAAACATTAAAGATATGAAAGAAAAAAGACCTAGGGCACTCAAATCGTCTTATAACTTTTTTTGTTTCGTTTTGTAGCGTGATATTCATTAGAGAGGGTGAACCCTCTGTTCACCACCTTTATATCATCTGGTGAAATAAGACAACTGAAGCAAACATCGTGCTCTTCTTGCCTGATAAAGCCTGGGTCTGTGCTTGCATTGATTTGTCCTCTCACCTGCCCAGTCTACGCATGCGTAAGAAGACAGTGAGGCAAAAAAGGCCAAAACAAAAAAAAAGTGGGGGGGGGGGGGGGGGGGAGGGGCAAAAAACAAAGTTTGTGGAACTCTGCGGGTGTGAACAGACATGCGAAAATGCCGGAAAATAATATGTCTGTTCTTTGAATAACCTGATTACTAAATGGGCTCCAGCATTTTGGATTGAAAGGCTCTTGTTTGAAATCTGTTGCAACAGGGATTACAAATTCGTGGTCTCTTTACAGCAGTAGGCCTACATTTGGATTTCTCAGTGTGTCAGTCGACAAAGTGCCACGGACGTGCCCAATTTTGTGATTTTAGAATTTATACATTTTTATTTTAAAATGATTACTTGTCTTAAATTGATTGAACGTGATATATCTTAATGCTGGACCAAATTACTCATAACGACAAAGTTATGTTAACATCATAAAGTTGACGGCCATGGGTGGTGACACAGGACTAGGTGGCATCTGATACGTCAGTGCTGTTAGGTGTACAGCGTGAACTGTCTGTCCTTTCTCTTCAGTCTGTTTTCTGTCTTTGGTCTAAGCTTTGGCCCGAGTTCGTCTTCTATCTTGTCTTTACAACTGTCAGGCTTGATTGTTTTCCACCAAATTTAATTCAGTTCAGTTTTGAGAGTCATCGTTGGGTATTTTCCAAATTGTTTATGTTCAATTTTACCTTTTCGAGAAAATGAGGATTGAAAGTTTGAAGAGTTGTGTAAAAATCAGAGCCAAAAGGGCATACAAACATTACTTCACAAACACATATTTCGAAAAGTTTTTAATTGGTTGGAATGACACTTACATAACAAAATTAGGAGTGAGAGAACCTCTTTCATGACAAAACCTCAAAACTGGCAAAATATCCCATACAACAACATAACAAATATCCATCGACATCATCTCAATGCCCGTTCGTCTTTCTTCGTCCTCTCTTGTCGCCTATCACTCGTATTTTCCTAATCATTCCCAGGTCCCCTGCACTTAACCCGTTCTCGTCTCCGTAGTGATATTTATTTTTGTTGCAAATAGAATATTCCCAATGTGTTTGTCTCCCACCTTTTATCCATCTCTACCTGGTATGAATTCGGTATGTTTTGGTATTTGTAATGTCATCCCGCTTATTTTCTGCAAGAGATTGTCTGAGCTTTTGTTGATTGTTTCCCACCTGTATAGGTAAATGATCAAACGCCTGCAGTTATGAACTGTACCTATCATTTACTACAACCTGGCACGGGTCTGTTTCTGTTGGGTTTGATACATATGAGTACCTTTTTTTCGTTGGGTATTTGCCATATTGTTGTATGTGCATTTTGCATTTTCGAGAAAATGTCAAATGAAGTTTGATGTGCAAAAGGACTAAAACACATAAAACATTACGTCACAAATACATCTCTTGAGAAGTTTTTAACTGATTGGATTGACATTTATACATTTTGAAATTAGGAGTAAGGGAAACACTTTCGTGCCCAAACCTCAAAATCGGCAAAATGTCGCATACAACACTATGGCAAATACCCCTCGATTTTCTGAGTGTCTCTACCAAGCAGCTGTAATTATAAGCATTGCCATTCTCCATACCGTCTATAAGTCATTGATCAAGAAACCAGGTGTATCTAACAATTGGATCATTCTAAAAGTCTGGTTGTTTAGCCAGCTTTCATTCTTAAAAACATTTGGACATCGCGATAATAATCTTACTGACCGCCGGAGATCAGATCCTTGCTCGCCTTGCAACTGGAAAGTGGCAAAATAAGCATTAAGAAATATAGTGCTTGAGGCGGAAATGGCACTTTATAAACTTCGAGAGACATTGTCTGAGGTTACTAAACTCATTCGGGGAAGGAAACACCAGGTGTCAAAACAACCGTAGGCAAATTCAGTAATTCCCTCGGGTATCGCTTTTTGAACATTTTTTTCTGCCCTTTTTTCTTTTTTCATTATATAGTAATTTTTTGCTGCATTTTCGATATGCCCTTCGAAAAATTTCAGTTTTAAAAATTTTCTGATATTCTAAACTATTTTTATCACTTGCCCACATAATAAAGCTATGCTTTGTATCGCTATGTTGTGAAATTCCATGAAAAATGAACTTAAGGGATAAAACTTAACAATCCATTCATGAGGTTACAGCACAGTTTGTCGGTGCTTTGGCCAGGTGTTAGCTTGTTGGACCACAGTGCGAGGGGTCCACTGCTCGAAAACCTCTCGATGCGGGGTCCAAGTGAGCTGTCTGTCGCAGTGTGTTGAAGACAGTCACTAGCCTGCGGCCTCACAGGAGCCCTGGTATCGATTCTAATGATACAGCAAAATTGTGTTGAAATCGGACGTACGAGCGCACATAACGTCGCCCCCTTCCCACCCACACCCCCCCCCCCCAACCCAATAAAAGAAACAGAAACTCTATCCCGTAGAAATATCACGACTCCAGGTAATTATCAGCTTGCCTGGTCTTTCACGATGGCTCATGTGGGGGAAAAAAGCATACAGATTACAAGTTGTCTGTCCTTATTTATTTATAGAATGACATTTTGCCTGCAGGATTATTTTGGGGATTAACATTTTCTCATTCAGTTTATTTACCTACGATCCCACTTCTTTTTTCCCCCGTTTTTGTGAGTCATCAGGGTATTGCCATGTGTGGTTAAAGACCGTGGGGTCGCATATTATTTCGGTAGTGCTGACTTTCGGGGAGGACCCGGGCGCAATTAATTCTCTGTTATACAAGAAGACGGTCCCAGGGAATATGAATCTATAAATAGTGTTTAGCCTATGAGTGATCACTGGAATTTTTTGCAGGAAATGGGAATGGAAAGGCACTTAACAACCTGTGTATGAACTATGATCATTAGGTCCAGAACTGCATTTACCCATGGACCCAGGTACGCCGCGATGTGGAGCCCAAAGCCCACAGGGAGTGGCGTGCTAGGATAACTTATTCCTTCAACTCAACTCCATCCCACACCTGAAGAGATGACAAAGAACTTACGAGAAACACAATTAGCTACCCATGGGTAAAATATGGCAGAAAAAAGAGAGAAAAAAGAAGTCGAACTTCGCAGAGCATTATGTTGGAAACAAAGAACAATCGAAAAAAAAAAAAATACCATGAATTCTATTTTAGAAAATGAAAATGAAATAGACGTCGACAGGTTTCGATCACTAAGGACCTCCATCGGGTCCATGATTCAGGATGTCGTACAGTCCATAACAGATTTAAGCCAACACCAATTAAGTGCCAAGAGACGCAGTTCTACCACATCATTACCGTGTGCATATCTACTAACTCCTATTTTAAATGTTTTACAGGAGGCCAAAAAAAAAAAAAATGATTAAAGGTTGGCTTGCAATTATTTGATTTCCAGGAACTGGAAGTGATTGAAAAAACAGACTTCATAAAATATAGAATGGCTCTGGTGATGTGCTATTTATTTATTTTTAGGCTAATTGGTTTGCTCTCAAAGTCGAGTTAGGCAGATAGAAACATTCAGCAACGAGGTGATGCACTTCTTT
Source organism: Onchidella celtica (assembly GCA_963931925.1). Taxonomy (NCBI): domain Eukaryota; kingdom Metazoa; phylum Mollusca; class Gastropoda; order Systellommatophora; family Onchidiidae; genus Onchidella; species Onchidella celtica. The sequence goes on along the minus strand of OZ007568.1, from coordinate 17,844,635 downwards.
TCCTTTCTTGCTGGCAATCCCAGTAGTTGGGAAGATGTGACGTTGTCTGTACACTTATATTATAATGGACAAACAAAACATGCCACAGATAAGCTGTGGGTCGCAGTAAAGTTTAGTATAAACTTTAAAATGTTATAACAGTTACACAATCACCACGATCATTTCATTTTATTCTCGTTTTAAATTCTTTTTGTGTGTGGGGGCCGGGAGAGATTTTGGTTGTTTTGTTGTTTTTTTATTTGTTTTCAACACGAGGCTTTTCAAAAGACATTTTTTCCGTCATTGTCCCATTTCAAAGTAATATTATGAGCTTAAATTAAGAGCTAAGCTCTGATGTCAACAACAGCAAAATTAGATTAATAATAACAGACCACTGAAAATGATTCCCGAATGGCGCTGTGTTCAATTCAGCTTGAAGCCGTAATCGGGGTCAAAGGTTTCCCTAAAACCCCTCGTTTTTATCATTGCCAGAGGTGGATGGAATCAATCGTACTGAACCAAAGGTGAGTGACCTCCCTCGACCTCTTTATGTGTCCCCGCCCTCTTTGCTCCCCCCCCCCCCTTCCGAAGTGGTTGAACGTATTCTGTCTTGTACTTCACATCAAACATTCCTGACGCCGCAATGTCAAGCCAGGTATAGACCACATATTCCCTAGTCGAGGCTGTTTTATTTGAAAGGGATAGGTTCATGTCAAGCGCTGAAAGTACTGAATTAACCTAGATTTTCCGTTCAGGCTGAGATGAAAGTTTGTGTCAGCAGGAATACTGTACTTAGGTAATTGCATTCTTGATTATGTGTGACAGAAAGGGAGAACAGTTGGATTCTATTCACAGACAGCCAGAGAGAGACACACACACACATACAAACACAATGACATAGATAGATAGATAGATAGATAGATAGATAGATAGATAGATAGATAGATAGATAGATAGATAGATAGATAGATAGATAGATAGATAGATAGATAGATAGATAGATAGATAGATAGATAGATAGATAGATAGACTTTTTACTTTAATTCTATGAACGAGATACGAAATTTGACTTGACAGCTTCAAGAACAATGCTTGGGGAGCCTTTGAAATGTCATTCCAGCCAGCATGCCTGGGGCAGTTCGGCGTAGATTTGTATAGGATTCCGTGATTGGTCGGATTACCGTAGGACTGGTCGAATTATCATGGATACGGGTTCCCTACATCAAACCGACATCGGTGCAATGTTGCAACCAGGGGATCTACGTAGGAACGATGTCATTCCTATGTGCCAACTTGACATCTAACCTACATGCCGAATTTCCGTACGGCCGCTGGTCGGGATATTCTCCATTAATGTGATTAAATAAATGTTTAAACTGTACATATCTACGACGGGATGGTCAGATTTAACACAGTACTTTTAAGGACACATCACAGATCGGCGAGATAACACAGAACAAAGTTTTGTTAGACGCAGGGCTACCTTTACGCTTGTTTGTTCTATCTCAGTTTTTTTTTTGAGAAACTGGAGATTTTTTTTTGAAGGGGTATATATCCAATGTGCACTTTGAGACTTGTTTAAAATGCGGTGTGGCACTTATCAAGCTGTTTCACGGTTCCGATTTATTGTATCTCCTTATCATAACACTAAAGCCGCAAAACGTTTACAATACCGTACGTCGAATTTCTTAACTGTGCAAATATATACACAGAACTTGTGCGAACGCTAGTCATTACATTGCTGTTACAGGTTAAAACAGGCGAGTGAAAATGATGCAGCCAGATGTGTGAAAGGAAGAAGATGCCTGGGAGAATTGGCCAACAATGCTATGAAATAATCGCATGTAAACAATGGCACATTTTCATCCTACAGTGCAGAAACGCTTTCTGAAGGTGGTTACGTTAAAATGATTCAAAACAAGAAAGAGAGGGGGGAGAAAGAGAGAGACAGAGAGGCAGAGAAGGAGAGAGAAAGGGGAAAGAGAGAGGTAGGGAGAGGCGGAGAGAGAGAAAGAGAGAAGAGAAAGTGGAGAGAGAGAATGAGAGAGAGAGTGAGAGAGAGGGGGGGAGAGAGAGACAGGAGAGAGAGAGGGGAAGAGAGAGGAAGGGAGGGAGAGAAGAGGGGAGAGAGAAGAAGAAGAAGTCGAGGAGGAGGAGGAAGGAGAAGGTATTCCGTATTTCGCAAAGCCCTATGTTACAACCAAACAGCCAGAAAGAAAAAACTGATCTGATGAAAATAAAACAATTGAGCCTGCATGGACTTTACGAAATATAACGATTTTTTTTCTTTTCCCCCGTTTAACTTTGGGCCATGCCCTACTCCTACCCACAGCTTTTTTCCATTTTATGCGTTTGTTTGTTTTGTTGTTGTTGTTCTTGTTTTAATTTTGAAGATGAATAAGGAGTCGACACCACAACCATTTGTCTTACAAATTATTTCACAACTGTCCTTTAAAGCCAAATGTACCATTTAACGCTCATTGATTTTAAACGAAACAGTACATCTTGCATGTGCTCACCCATGAGGATTTGCGTCACACATAAACGTGTAAGAGCGAGCAGGTCAAGATGAGTAACTCGCCAGCTGAATAAGCAGTGTTCAAGTGTTGAATTGACATTACATACCGCAGTGCAGGGAGACAAGAGCGAATGATGTGATTTGTCTATATAGCCGGATGCCCTCTGTGGGCTGCGCAATAGTTTTGTTTTGTTTGTTCTTTCCTGTTTTGTCGTCATTTTTTCCATCTTACTGGGGTATCATACTGAGTCGGGAACATCACAGCCAGTTGCTGCCAGCAAAATGTACACCCAAGAAATAGTGGCAGAAGCTGACTGGGTTTAGTATGATCAAAGATAGCCTACTAGAATTGACAAGATAAGACAATTAGTGCTTTCAGAGTGCAGAGATTTTGCACCGCCACCTAGCGGCAAACGCGCGGAAGTCATGAAAACAAAGCCAAATAGGGAAACTATTAAATTTTTTTCATTGTTCAGCTATCGCTATAGGCCTTGATTGACGTCGCTTATTGAAAAATTCTAACCTTAACTGCTGTTGGAAAACTGGCCATTATTTCTTTTTTTTTTTTAGTCGCAGTAGCACTGACACAATTTTTGCATCATAAATTTATCATTATATCAAGCATTCTTTTCATACTATGCGCCATGGTCCCAGCCTCGATCAGCGCGCAAATTGTGTGCACAGCTTTTTTAGTGGTGCAAAGAAGGCAGTGTCTCATCTTATCGTTTCTAGTATCTTCGGTATGAGAGGGTCTTTCCGGAGTTACTAAGAAACTATAGGAAATTATGGTGTGCATTTCTTGTCTGCCAGCAGCTGACTGTGCCCTTCCCGGCTTAATATAACACTCCCCTATGCCTATTCGCCCACCAGCCGATTTTGATCAGCCGACCAGTTGGATTCTGACGTCACGATATTGAGTTTCGATGAGTCCCAACCAGTTGGCTGGTACGCATGGTTTTCACTGAAACCGGAGAATAATGTATGTATAGAGAGGTTTCACTATTGGTCGATTTGCAGTGGAGGCGCCTCGAGACCAGTTGGCATGTAGCGGAAAGTGGGTCGCTGAGGTAAATTATACCCATTTGTATCATTTCCACGGGGCATAAAAGCTTACAAACGGCTCTAAATCGTTTCAGTTAGCCCAAAAGTATGAACAAACCTCAGTAAACAGAAATGCACACTGTCTTTGGTGAAGGCGGTCTCTTTCAATTCTTGTTTACAGCAGCGACCTAGTTTCGCGATTTGGCAGAAACGAGATCTCTCTATATACTCTCTGGTTTAACTTGTTACTTTGTTAACTTCAGAAATTTCTGACAACTTACCATGAGCCTGTGATAGCTTAAGTTTATAATTATATATCCATCGAGGGGTATTTGCCCTGTGCGACATTTTGCAGATTTTGAGGTTTTGTCATGAAAGTGGTTCATTTGCTCCCAATTTCGTTACGTGTAAGTGTCATTCCAATCGCTTAAAAACATTTCGAGATATGTGTTTGTGATGTAATGTTTTTGTTGGGTTTTTTTTTTACATTTTTAGCCCTTTTGCCGACCAAACTTCAATCCTCATTTTCACCAAAAGTCAAAGAGCACATATGGCAATATGGCAAATACCCGACCACATGTACTTTGTATGTTTCTTGTGGAAAAATTATAATAATTTTACCTGTGCTAGTCTAATATATCGAGGGCCACGTGGTAGACTATCGTAACTACGAACTTTTCAGAAGCACCAAAAAACTGAATAACTTTCATCAGTTACGATATTTAAGTTTAACCTCTACTTTTGAGTATCTAAAATCTGCGGGCTGTCAGAAACTACAAGCAAGTCAAATGTCTCAATTAGAAAAAAAAAAGCCGAGTTGCGACAGTTTATCATGGAGTGTTCGGTATAATTTCTCAAATTTTATTGACATTTACTCTCCCCCCCCCCCCCCCCTAATTTTTTAGCTTTTTTTTTTCATCATTTTACCAATGTGAACCAGTGATTCACTTTAGTGGAAATCTGAAGGAATTGAAAAACGTGCACACAACTCTGGATTCACAAGAAAGGCGAGGCTCGCACTTGCGACTATGTTGCGTTGCATTTTTTTTTTTCATACAGTCTAGGCTATAAAAATGAATGGGCATGCGCACGCATGCGATACGCTGCTGTACTGGCACATTGCAGAGTCGACGGGTACATGAAATTGAAACACCACTGCAACACCACAGAACATGGCATGTACGCGTCTGGCCGAACAAAATCGTGAACCGTATGGAGCGTGGAAAAAACAAACTTTTGAAAAAGCTAGTTTCGTGGCTCCATGATCTTTATCACCCCCCCCCCCCCACCCCACCCCCCTACCCGCCACCTCGTCAAACCTTTTGACCATTGGGTAAGTTATTCACCCCCACCTCCGCCTTCCACCCCGCTTAGGTCTCCCAATTCCCAGCATAATGCTCACTCACTCCCTCCCCTAGCTTCCCCCCAGAGTGAAGACATCAATCATCATGTTTGCCATGTAACTTGGCTATTAACCTGTGGAAAAAGTGTAACTGGCGTTACCAAGTGTGTCTATGTGTGTGTTTCCCATTATGCACGTGCGCCTGCCTGCGTAGGTGTACCGATGCACATGTGTATGCTTATTGGTAGGGGCACGTAATGGCACCCTCGGCCCTTACTCCACCACCTACCCGCCTCAATAGTAAATTACTGCTTTCATAACACATTTGCGTGAATAAACGAAAGTGTTCCGTAACAGAAGTCTGTACACTGGACTTGGTATCCGGTAAATGAAAGTCGAAGTCACTAAAGGAAATTTCGAACAAATCGTCGGTTCAGGGCAAGAAGCGATATCTCCTTCTTTGTGAAAATGGAGTTAATCATTTCTTGCACTGAGCCAGCCTTTGTCACTGCCACATTCCTTCCATCCCCACTTTCGTAAATATTATTAAATTCATTCAAATAATTTCACGGTGTTTTAGATGGTTATTTCAGGAGGTTCGTTGCTCTTGACATTTACACCTCACTTTTCTTCTTTGTTTGTTTTTTTATTTTTCTTGTTAATGTTTTGTGTTACTGTGGTGGGGATTTTTTTTTTTGTTTGTTTGTTTAAATTTTGCCCGGCCAGCCGACCTTGCTTGGCCTTCTCTTCTCGATTTCCAACTGCCCTGGTATCTTTACGTGCTCACACGGGCCCTCCGAATTTTTTGTCCTTATCCGACAAGACTAGGTGCTCGATCCTACTCCTACCTACCATAGGATCAGGGACAGGAATTTTCCCCCCAAATTTTAACATGCCTGCACCGACCGGGAATCGAACCCGGTACCTTTGGCATGATAGGCGAGCACCTTGCTTCTGGACCAATAATGTATCCCCAAAGAGGGAATATTTCACTGTGAGTGAGTGCTCAGCGGCCTTGATAATGACGTCATTTCACCCTGAGCTCTGGAGCGGTTCTGAATGGTTAGCAGCTGTAGTCTCCCTGTCATGCATAGATCTAATTAGTTACTGCTGTTACACATACATCACTGATTCCTGACTTGGAATAAAGATGAAAGATGACGACAGCATTCAAGACACAATTAAGGCTCTTGAAATAATAGAAACAGCGTTTACTCGGAGGGCTTAGGTCTACATCATGTCAAAGTCACAAAGACCTAAACTGGAGATACTGAACAAAACGTGTTTTTTTACGACGGCTCCCAAGGTGTGCCTTATTCTAACAATAACAGTCGCAGTTTTGCACAGAAGGCACTATATTCATTGGTGTTCACAGCCAATTCAACAGTTTTGTTTTAGAGTCCAAAGTGGATTTTTAACCTACAGTTACTTGACAAGAACAGAATGTTCATTACAATTTCCAATGTATGCAGCCACAATCAAAGAAATATCTCCCCCCCCCCCCCTCCTTTCCCAAAGAAAAAGTTCCTTACCATTATGCATTATTAATATTTGGAGTCTAAAAGCAGAGCATACAGTGCAAAATTGATACTTCCGAGAAAAATGAAGACTTTGATGTGGTTATTTATGTGGCTTATATGGCTTGCACCTATCTTTTTCTTTTTTTTTTCTCTTAACCCCCAAGCGCCTTTGATTTTCAGCATTTTGAAGCAGGGGGTAAAATTCGATACTGACTTTCCAAAGCACGTTAAATCGCCAGTTAGAGCCAATCACTACTTGATATGTTTCGATTTTTAGCTCCTCAAAATAGTGTTCATAGATCTAGTCATTCTGTGTGTGAGTAATAAAGTTCTGCGTGATGGAATGGGCTAAAATGATTGTCAATCGACATTTCTGGTTTGTCTTTAAAGTATTCTTTACTTGATTTAGAAGGTCAAGATTTTGTATTGTAAAACAGCACTAAATACCGTCAACGTAAGTTCATCATTGTCTGAATTACATTTAATTACGACTAGATCGCTTATACTGCACGAAACTTTTCAGTAGTAGGCTAGCTTTGCTCCGCGTTTTCCTATGTTGTTTAACTGACACAGCTATCAAGATAAGTATGGGACATTTAGGCTTACCGCCCTGTCGCCTATCTCACGCGCTGGGATGTCGGTGGTTTTTGTGGGTTTGAACTGAGGCTATCATTGTTCACAGTAAGAGCTGTTTTATCCTACAATGGCTGTGTTTAGGTCTTTGTTTCAGGAGGAGCTCACTCTGGGCATTTACACCTCACTTTTTCTTGTTATTGTTCTTGTTGCTTTTTTTCGTGTTTTTGTTGTTGTCTTCTCTGTGGCTTTCTTAGCACTCAAAAGGGCTTCCCTTTGGGTTCTTCTGTCCTGTTCTTGATCTTGTTCTTTTGCTTTCTTGCTTGCTTGCTTTATTCTATCTAGCCCTCAAAAATGCTCCCCATCGGGCTGCCTCTTTCTCTTGCTTTGTATCCATAGGTTGGCGCCATAGAGAAGGCTTAAAGGAGGATAAGACAGTGTCCTACTATGGAAGGGGTGGGGTAGTTTGGTTATCCATACAGTACTGTGGTTTATGCCGCTGGTATGGGCGGTAAATATGTTGGTTTTATTTATTTTTTCTGAAATTATTATCGTATTTGTTACATTATAAAATGCGGATCGGAAATTATATGTACAAACGTTGTTGCCAGATTTTCATGCCTGTCTGTTAGAAATCTCACTCTCACCAAAACTTAAAAACATTTTCCTATTAATGAGAAAAGGTTGAGATCTCAGACATCAGATGGACGACGATTTATTTTCCAGCTGAGGATATCCTGCAACTACAGGTAACACTAAATAGTCAAAGGGGGCTTCTTCTCTCGCTTGCTGATTGTATTGAAGCATATTAAACCATCATCAGACGTTCTCCCAAATTCCGAAGTCACTCCATTGACTCTCCATTAAGGAAAGAATAGACTTCAAGATTCTGTGCTTTATTTTTAAATGTGTGAAGAGACTAGCCGTTGGAGCTAATGGAATCAAACCAGCCATCACGCACTTTTAGATCTGTGGACGGGAAACTTCTTGAGACACCCTCAGCCAGATTGTCGTGTATGTAGTGATAAGGCTTTGTCTATCGGTGGGCCTGTATTGTGAAACAACATTAGTGTTGACAACATGAAAAATGAGAACATCATAACATTTGAAAATCGACTCAGAACTGAATTGTTTAAGACTATTTTCTTTGAAACTCAATGATGTACTTTTGGTCTCAGCGGTTTGTGGGTGAGAATGGATTAAGTTTTGTTAATGTGTGTGAGTGGGAGCAAGATGAGTTGATCTTATGTTAATCCTGTTTCTAATTTTACTTCAGCGCCTTAGAGCACATGTGTGTGTGTGTGTGTGTGTGTGTGCGTGCGTGCGTGCGTGCGTGCGTGCGTGCGTGCGTGCGTGCGTGCGTGTGTGTGTGTGTGTGTATGTGTGTCTGTCTGTCTTTGAGCATTATGCAAGCTAATTATTACATTACATTACATTGTTTCCCGCTTTCCCGAGGTACAAAATGTAATATTGTAAAAATTGCACCAGCATGGAAACCAAGCTGGCCTGAGCGACATTTCCTTCCCTTTGCTCCAAGCATATCAAACGAAGATTGGAATACCTGTACAATGGCTGCACACAGATGGTGTAACACAACGTTGTTGTTTTTTAATCTCCTTCGCAGAAAAGCACACATCAATAGTTCTGAGATGTTTCCGTCATTCTCGTGCCCTTTTCTTTACTTCACTGTTCAACATTCGTGGGAGAATTGATTTGGATTTGAAAGTGGCGTTAGATGAGAAAAATATGGTCGAAACAACGGCGCCACATATCGACATTTTTATTTTAATTCTTAGATACACCCAGAATGAGCATAGACACACGTTCCTGTAATCAAGGTACATGTACATGTACACTTGTATGGAATAGGTTAGAAATGCCATTTGCCACGAACTTGCTTAACACAAGAGATCTAGGCCTACTCACTGTCACTCTCAGATGTAACAACTGGTAAATTGCAGGTCTCTTTCTTTTGGTTATGGCTGACAGTTCACACTCAGTGACTCTTTGTTTTCCCTGACCTGCATGGGTCATTCAGTCCACTTGTATGCGTATTCAAGAGCTGCAGCTGTGATGCCTTCGTAATCCAATCCCATGTCGGCATTGTTTTCATTTTTTTTTTTAAAGAAATAATTATAGTATATTCTTTTCCAGTATTTGTCCGAGTTTGTTCAGACACACTATTTTAAATGGTCAACACCCCCCCCCCTCCCCCCCCCCCCAACTCCAAACATTATGTCATCAATAGTTACCTTTGCGAGCATTACTTATCTCTGTTTTATGTAGTTTTCAAAGATTAAATTATGCTAATCAGACTGGCTATTCAAGATATCGTGCCAGGTTTTTATATCAGCGCGTATTTTATGCAAAATATTTGTTTTACAGTATTCCACTTAGTCTGAGTCTTTAGATAGGGCCTCTTTAATTAATTATATATTATGTTATTGTTACTGCGTGTTAAATTTAATTCCATCCATTGTATGGAACCGTTGTCTTGGTCAACCAAACATGTAGGTCATTCGTTTTGGATTTGAAGTAAATCTACCGGCGCTAAAAACAATAAAGCAATTTTTTAAACCAGCAATGTATTAGTTACTAAGCCAATGCTCCACTGTAACGATTTTGTTTTTGTTATTAGCTGAATATACTAATCCGTTTAGGGATTTAAAAAAAAATGGTGATTTTTGTATTTTTATTCCAGTATTAGCTTCATTCGACACAATAGAGACTTACCCAGGCTATTGCTAGCGTTACTCATGTGCGATTGTTTGGGAGAGAGAGAAAACTGCTTTGAACAAGGTGAAGACATTGTGAGACAGTATGGCTTTCGCCTACACTGAAATAAATAGTTATTCTACAATCCTTCAAGAGTTCGTACACTCAAGACACACAAATCTGGAAACTGATGACCAAGTGGAAACTCTTTACAGCATACAAAATGTGGGTGAACACGAGATAAAACTGAAGGAAAGAATCAGATAAAAGTGAGACGTGTTATGCGTAATCTGAACCGGTGCTTGCCTTGTGGAAGCAAGCAAGCAGATCGTTACGGTGGGAGTGAGTACGGGAGAGCACACGCAAACAGGCAAATGCCGAACTCTGTATTGCCGTGAGCACACACCAGGGACGCCATGCCCGCTATTTTGGCAAGTAGTTCAAGAGAGATATGTGAGGAGTTGGGGCGGGAATGGAAGTGAAGTAGGCGTCTGTTAGCCGACCTACCTGAACCTACCTGTCGGTTCATCTTGCTCAGCGGCGTAGCCTTCGTGGGTAAACCATTCTTCTCTTTCCATGTGTTCTCTATTTTTTGTTGTCTTATTCATTTCTATCATTCTTTGCCAGCTTCACTGCTAAGGCTGTTTTAGCTCAGTAATTTGAATGTATAGATATTAGTATTTGTGCATGTTTAGACAACCTTATTTTATTGATAACCATGTTCTGTCCAGCTGAAAACAGGCATGGACCAAATAAAATTAATGCATTAAGAATTATTGGACGGACATACCATTATTCTTTTTGTACGTGGATTTGAAATTCTTCCCATGTATAAGTAGGCCTACATGTATATTGTTATTATCCTGTTTTCACAGGTAGCCTTCTCTATTTCAATAGGCTTCACCAATTTTACCAAAAATTCCCAAATTCTGTGACCTTAACCTTGCTCTTAAGTGACACAAACATCGCATTTCGTACTAGTCAGTTGATATGAGTTGTCTGAGCTTTACACGTGGCCAGTTGTTCGCCTCACCTTCTCCACTCACCACTCTATTTGATGACTGACCTACATTCAACTAGCTGGGTTTTCCCCCAAATCTTGTTTTCTGCTATTCCTCACATTTTCAGAAAGCGTGAATAGGGAACGGGATTTAATGACACGGTTACTATATTTAAATTTACCGATGACATCGCCGCGTTATACAGTTCGAATGTCCCCTGACGTACCGGTAACTCTAAATATTATAGTAACTGCGTCATCCAATCCCGTTCCCTATAGATGTCACATAGTTCTGGTTTCAAGTTACAGCAATATTTTTTTTTTTTTTTTAAGCACAACCAGTGGTAAACTGGCATTTTGATTTTACCGTAGAGTTATCACATTTTGAAAGGCGGGGACATGGAGTCCCAAGACAGCTAGTAGAAAAACAACTTCATGAGAATTGTCCAAGGGGTGTAGAAAACCGGGAGTTATTCCTACAAACGAAACATTAAGTCAGAGATACACAGGGACACGTGCATTTCACATTTGTCTTTCATTCAGAAGGTGGGCAAGTGGCTGATGATGAGACCTAAGGAGAATCTCCGAGATCGCTTGGATGCAGAAAGTAGGACAAGGAGACGTGTGACTCATTCCGGGGCTGAGGAGATGGGTGAGCAAAGTGACTCAAAACCTAGGCGTAAACATGGGACTGTCTTGGGTCTTAGTTTCATGTTCCCGCTGACTCTGTAATGAGCCAGAGTGTCACATGTGCGATTCTTCATTCACTCGCCTAGATTTCAAAACATGGGACTTGACTGCCACGGTCTAACCAAAACAACACAGCCGCATGTGTGCACCCAGACTAGAATGCTTTATAGGATGAGGAGAATAGCAAGGAGCCGTTCATAATAAATGCCGGTTGATGTCCTTCCTTAGTGAAGGCTCCTAGCTACAAATTACTGTCGACCCTCAGCTATTTATGTGTCCGGCAAAACAAGTATCCTTACCGTAACAATAACCTGTTGCAAGTATTTTGCCGGGCTGTAACGGACCGTTTCGTGAGGACAGTTTTACAGTTGCATCCTCAACGAGAATGCATCCTCAACGAGAGGAAGTTCAGTAACGAGAAGAGCTCGCTGATGCCTTCACCTCCGGCAGGTTCCGCCTCTGCTGTCGCCATAGGTGAATTAATTCTCTCCTCGTTCTTGTTTTGTATCGCGAGACTAGGACAAGGGAAGTTACTCCAAATACAACCCAGAGTTGGCCCACCTTCGCATCCTTGGCCGCTTCACGAGTTCGGCATTTGGGCGCCGAGTCACCAACCTCATTGCTGTGAAATTTGTTGCTATCTTGTCTTGTCAAGAAACAGAACATTTTCTCAAATTCTCATTTCGTCTTCTCATTGCCTGGTGAAGTGGTTGAGGCAACAGCCAGCTAGTAACTGTAGTTTTGACTGTAGGGCAGGAAAATGGTTATAAATTGTTTCCGTTTTGTATTTTTTCTTTCCTGTCTTATTCCTGCCTGTCTGTCTCTCTTCTTTGTGCTCTGCATGCGCTTCTCACAGTCCCCCAGGCACATGAATCATGATTATACATGTACTGATGTAGTTGAAGATCACAGGGGAAAACTAAGTATAGCCAGAAAATAAATTTCACTTCTACCCGCCCCCCGCCCTTTCCTTTTGTTTTCCTATATCCGAGCTCGATTTCATGTCGGTGTAACCAATGTTTGGGGGAAAAAAAGAAATCGCAAAATATTAAAAAAACAAAAACAAAATTTTCAGTCGCAAACCGGAAATTGTGGACTTCCAAACCTCAAAAATCTAGTTTTCTCAGTTTTATATGTTTGTGACTCTGACTGATTGTTTTTCCTGTGTGATCTGCTAGTTTCTCTTATTGCACCTCTGCGACTGTTCCAATGTCACCGACAGTACATGATATACACTTGGTAAAACTTAACACATATGCGTTCGTTTTTCCAGTGAGTTTACATGTCACTTTTTGTCTTCTTCTTCTTTGACTTTCATCTTTTCCTCAACATTATTTTCTCCGTTCTTTTCGCCAAGAGGAACAAAACACAATATTTTGTGATGAGCAGCTCCCCGACAGTTGGCATTTAGAGAATACAAGATGAAAGGGCCACCACCTGCGGATTGCCTCGTCACACTGCCGGATCCAGGGATTTCCTCTGGAGTCAATTATTTGCCCAATTATTTTTTTTTCGTCGCGCTGGTGAGCAGACATGCTTTTGATTCTGTGGAGGTTGCAGATTTATGAGTGCTCAAGGTTTTGGAAAATTTTCTCGTCAAAACAGACGGTCAGGCCTTTTTGTTAACAAACGATTGCACTTATAACATAATAGATCTGGTGATGTTAGTGCCTGTGTAAACAAACTCAATGATGATGCAGTTTTACCCGTTCGTCCTGAGTGAGGTACTCATTTCACCTCCAGGCCGATACTGGGCATAAAACGTAACTCGCCAACCGTCATTTGTGTATGATATATATGCCTAAGTCATACAGTTTAAAATCATACATGTAATTGTCTTTGTGACTTACCTAGAGCAAATTCGGTTTTCAAGAAAAATCAGTCTGGTCCTTAATCGATCATGAAATTTATTATGCACCTATTATAATCTGCAACAAGGCTTACTTGGCATGTGGAAGCAAGAAGTTGTTTTGTTTTTTTTCACTCACTTTCTCAAAATTCCTCATTTTGACTTCTTCTAAGGCAATCATTTTATCCAACTGTCAAGTTGCTGATGCAAATTTTGAAAATAATGACGTGTCTTTCTGGCACTCATTGCGCGCATTTGTCACTGTCAGCGTGAATTGAGCGATGAGGACACAAGTTCTTTTGAATATTAAATAAACTGACACGATTCATCAAATATATTAAGGAATTACTTCTACATGTATATAATTATCACTGGTTGAATCATGATCTACTTTTTTTCCCCCTTGTCACTGTTCTGATCACTCCTAATGAAGAAACCAAATTAATGCTGAAGTCACGATCAACGTTCCAACTTTTTATTATCGTATCAGCACTGATTTGCAGGATTTTTGATAGCGCTTGTACAGTTTGACTGTTTATGTAATAATATGTGCAGACTTGCTTGCTTGTTGTGGGGTGTAAGGGAAAACAGAGGTGTGTAGTATGTACGGGAAAAGAGAGCTATGTAAGGGAAACGAGAGCACTGGAGTAGCAGGGGAGCATGCACATAGTAAAGAATGGGTATGGTAAACAAAAAGTTAGACACGAAAGAAAGGCACATTACTCCTAACTGCCTCAGATCGCTGATTCGCAAGAGAAGAACAGGATAACTGCCTCGTAATCACTTCCGCATTATTGTCAAATATGTACATGTGTATTATGTCGTATAATATAAACAGTGAATTCAAACGTATAAATGTTGGTATTGTTTTTATTTTCCTCCACCAACGAAACTTGTTGTATACATTTGGACTGGGCCACCAATGCAGACACCGTCGGATTTTCATCCAAAGATAAAGGCACGTATCTGTTGACATGATTTGGACCACACATAGGCACTATGTGTTTGGATTTTCCCAATGGAAGTATGATAAGTCCCTAGAGACCCAGGTTGTGAGTAACAATGCTATGGTATCAGAATCAGTCTATAAACTGCAAAGACTTGCGTAATGACATTCACTTTGAGAAGATATGACTGTGCACAGTGGGGTAACTCGGTGTGAGTAAACTGTTAGCATGTCAGCATAATGGCAAGATGCCACGCTGAATGATTCATGAGCCACAAGTAACCCACAGATTCTCACAGTTTCAACAAACTAATGTGCCGCTTTGCACATCACAGACGCGCCAAGTCATTCTGTGTAAAAAAATATTCACCATGTGCGTTGTCACTAGATCAAAAATGCCCACAAAAAATGCGAGATTTTTGTGCCACTAACTAACATGGATTTTCGCATCACTCATTCTTGGTTCCTCACATTTCAGATAGCCTGTAGAGTCAGTGCAATGTCTACTAAAGTACTAAATATTGAAGTTCTCTTGCTTAAAAACTGATGAAGGCTTTTCTAGCACTGTGAAGAATTCCAATTCCTAAAACCCACACCAGTTGGGGCGTTTTGAAATTGAGCTACCTCATTATTGTCCAGCCCTATCAGAGGAGATGGAATGTTTTAGTCTCTCCCAATATAATATATATTTGAATCACACAAATACAGGTTCCTATAATGTCAAGAGCAGGTTAAGTGTATAAATGCCGTGCTAGGCCACGGGTTGAATTCAGAGTTTTTTTTTTTAAACTACCTAGTGAAGTGTCTTTGAGCTGTTCTCGTGAGCAACATGTTTTGAGTGTTTTTTTTTACATAAAAACTGTAGATGGTTAAAAAGGAATATGTGTAGGTAAACCAGGGATGGCAGAGCAGCTCCAGTTCGTGATTTAATAGCATTGTTAGAGGGTGTGAGGTGGTTGTAATTGACTGTTGACATTCAGTGGTTCGTGAAAGCACGAATTGTGCTGAGTCAAGTTAATAAGATTTTGGAATTAATTGTTATTAACCTATTTAGAAGACGACCTTGTCTGTCATAGTGCAAGGCCGTAACCGACTTACACAATAGAATAAATTAATACTGCGAGCTCAGCTCGCATGACTGCACCAATCAAATCTAAGGATTTGGACGGTAGTTGCAGGTGGCTAGACATTATAAAAGTCAGCCCAAACCTATGTCCATCATCACATGCAGAAAAGTATCCACTGCGGAGTGGTCGGCTAATTTCGAGCCAGATCGGAACAGAGACGCAATAGAGCAGACCATCTATATGAGGAGCCTAGAAATGACGAGCTCCAGCTAATAGCTACCCGGACTTTGTCCACCATGCAACGCTCTATTTGATATTCCCTGGTTCTTGATGGCCAGGGAAAAATGGTATGCATTGTAATTGTATGTCAGAATTCAGATGTTACCAGCAGTATGAGAGTCTGCTCCTAGAGTCACAGCCATGCAGTGCCAGTATTAGAATATATGACAGGAGCTAGGAGGTTCGCTGCCCTTGGCATTTACACCTCACTTTACTTGTTTTATTATTTCTTGTTCTGGCGGGGGGGGGGGGGGGGGTGAGATGATATAGATAAATTTTAATCTATTAATTTCAATTTTGCCCGGGCAGCGGCCTTTCGGCCTGCTCTTTACGATTTCCAACTGCCAAGGTATCTTTAACGTGCGCAACGTGCACACGGGCCCTCCGAATTTTTTCGTCCTTATCCGAGAAGACTAGGTACTCGATCCTACCCCCCAATAGGACCAGGGACTTGAAAATATGAGAAAAATCCAATTTCCAAGAACTACTCGATCCTACCCCCCAATAGGACCAGGGACTTGAAAATATGAGAAAAATCCACTTTCCAACATGCCTGCACTGCCCGGGTTTAGAACCCGGGACCCTTGGCATGAGAGGCGAGCACCTTGCCTCTAGACCACCTTGTCCCCACAATTTTGCAGTTACCCTGACGGTCATTTCATTTATATATGTTATCTTATGCAGCTAAATCAATACATTATTGTGGCCCTACAGGTCTGACAAAACTAATTCATTTGAGTTGTTAATTAATTCCAGTAGGAAAGTTAGTGTCTTTGTCGAGTGTGTGTTTTCCTCTTGAATTGCAGTCGATTGCTATAAACCACATCCGCGACATATAAACAGTGGCTTAAAAAAAAAAACACATAAAAACAGACATTTTCATCTTCTCACAGGTACTCCACATCATTACACACACATACACAGAAACTCCTTTCAAATCTCATGTGGGAGAAAATTAAAATATTTATTGTTGTCATTTTGTAAAAATTGAAAACAAAAGTAAAATTTTACCATCAATTTTCAATATTATCAAAATATAAAATCGATGTGTCTGGACATCTGATTTCTCAGAAGCTTTGAGAACACGTGATTATTGAGCACCATCTGACCTGCCAGCCAAATGGACCTGAGTTATGACTTTCTCGCATGACATTATAACAACACACTGTATTTAATAATATTGATAGTGATCTGCCATCATATTTGTAATCGTTGTTTCTTAATTATAATTTCACATGCAAGTGAAAACCCAATCATACAATATCAACATTCTGAGCCTGGAAAATTTGACAGCCTCACAGAAATCGCAAAAATAGTGAAATACAGTTTTATAGTTATAGCACCATAATGACACATTCATGTACTTTCTGTTTGCTTCTGAACCATATCTGATCTGATCTGATGACCCGTCTTTGAACATTACTGCACACAACGCAGAAAATTTTGCTTTTCAATTTGGCTTGTTGGCTTTCTTTCAGAATAATCTCAATTTTGCTTATTGGCGTTCATTCAGAATGATCTCAATTTTGCTTACTGGCGTTCTTTCAGAATGATCTCAATTTTGCTTACTGGCGTTCTTTCAGAATGATCTCAATTTTGCTTTTCAATTTGGCTTATTGGCTTTCTTTCAGGATGATCTCAATTTTCCTTATTGCCGTTCTTTCATGATGATCTCAATTTGGCTTATTGGCGTTCTTTCAGAATGATCTCAATTTTGGTTTTCAATTTGGCTTATTGGCTTTCTTTCAGGATGATCTCAATTTTGCTTATTAGCGTTCTTTCAGAATGATCTCAATTTTGCTTTTCAATTTGGCTTATTGGCTTTCTTTCAGGATGATCTCAATTTTGCTTATTGGCGTTGTTTCAGAATGATCTCAATTTTGGTTTTCAATTTGGCTTATTGGCTTTCTTTCAGGATGATCTCAATTTTGCTTATTGGCGTTCTTTCAGGATGATCTCAATTTTGCTTATTGGCGTTCTTTCAGAATGATCTCAATTTTGGTTTTCAATTTGGCTTATTGGTTTTCTTTCAGGATGATCTCAATTTAGCTTATCGGCGTTCTTTCAGAATGATCTCAATTTTGCTTTTCAATTTGGCTTATTGGCTTTCTTTCAGAATGATCTCAATTTTGCTTATTGGCGTTCTTTCAGGATGATCTCAATTTTGCTTTTCAATTTGGCTTATTGGCTTTCTTTCAGAATGATCTCAATTTTGCTTATTGGCGTTCTTTCAGGATGATCTCAATTTTGCTTTACAATTTGGCTTATTGGCTTTCTTTCAGGATGATCTCAAATCTAGCTCCCATTAGTCAGCTGATTTTCAATACAAAATCTTTCAAACGTTTCAAATTGCACTCTGATTCTTTGCCAACAGATCATTGCCCTAAATTCTGATGAGCCCCTAAATAAAGACATCTAATAGGTACTTTTTACATCCCAGTGTTTATATTAATCTTACATGAACACATGAAATTAGTCTTCAAGACAGAGACTGAAATGCTCTTTCGTTTTCCCAAACTGAAACCATCAAGCTCACAATGATTCTCATACATTATTTTAAAATTCAGGACAAAGAATTGCTGTTGGTCAGTGCTCACAACACTGATTTCAGTGTCAATAAGAAGCAACTTTGTCAAGAATTAAATTAAAAGCAGTTAGAAAAGTATGGAGAGTGATAAGACAAAAAAAAAATCTCGCCTAGCCAAGTTAGACAGAGGAGACTTTTGCTTTGATTTCTTTGTAGTAGTAAATTGTAGTGGCCACACTCCCATCTAATTATCTCAAAATCCTGGCTTAGTTTTATCTACTTTCACATAATTCAATCTTCACTTAATTAATTTGCCCTCCTCTCCCAGACATGAACTGATCATTTC
Organism: Onchidella celtica; assembly: GCA_963931925.1. Taxonomy (NCBI): domain Eukaryota; kingdom Metazoa; phylum Mollusca; class Gastropoda; order Systellommatophora; family Onchidiidae; genus Onchidella; species Onchidella celtica. Next base: position 17,826,243 of record OZ007568.1, on the reverse strand, counting down.
TACATATCCTCCCTCCCAATATTTGATGCTCATTCCTAGTCAGGCTGCAAATTTGTTCCTGTATTAATAGTATTGCACTTAATACTGCTAATCACTGTCATATGAAATAAACCAATCAAATCAATACTCCTTTTTTTCTTTAAAAAGCATGACTAAGTACAACATAATGAGTACATGAGAAAGAAGCAAAATAAATCATAATATTCAAGCACTCAAAAAATGTACATTAAACTGAATGATAAAATCAAAGCTAACATTAATGATTGCAGTTTGCCATACAACAGTCATGTATAAAACATTACATGAAAAGGTAAAAAAATGTATTTTGTTCTCATGAATATCTGAACTAAAGCAATCAGCGTGTGATCAAACTTGAGTCTCCTGGTTAAAAAACAATGTGATTTCAAGACACCCAAGTCATTAAATTTTGAAAAAGGAGAGATAAACAATACAAATCTATGAGTATGGGAGTGAAATATTCCCGTTGATAACCATGTAAATTCTACAGTGATTTCAAAATAAAACAATATTATGTAAGTGTTTGTGGTGAACCTTCCGATTCAACAACATGAACACGTAACAGATACCTGTTGTACAAAGAAAGAAAAAAAGTCAGAAATCTGAAGTCTTCAATTCTGATAAAGTATGTGACTTTAAGCTCTTCAGTCAAAATGAACCAAAGGCTTAATTTAGAAAGTAGAGAGAATAACATAAGGTTAACAAAACCCACTTTCATTTGAAAAAATAGTCATGTTCATAGACTGTCAAATACTGGAGCATTTGCAATGCCTAATACTGTCAGAAACTGGAGCATTTGCAATGTCTGAACTCCACAAACACCATGAACAAAGTTATATTTGAACGATCCCTGATTTCTGCAATACCAGGCAGTAAATCTTTCCTGTTCAATTCAAAACAAGTGAAAGAGCCAGATAAAAAAAAAATTAAAAATATCCTTGATTTTCTACAGCACCAGGCAGTAAAACTTTCCCCTTCCATTCAGAAAATGTTAAAGAGCCTTATTAAAAAATGTTCATATTAAAACAAATTGCGGGCCACATTGTTAAACCATTGTAAGTGTAATGACTTTTTTCAAAGACTGAGATATCTGGCATGCTTGTAGCCTTAACAGCCCCCAGGTTGTGTCATAAATGGGGGTTTAAATTCTGAAATGAAAGGATTAAATCAAGTTTTTTTTAAAATATCACAACTGTTAAGCCTGATTTAAAAAAAGTTTTTTCAGTTTTCTGCTTCTCCTACAAAATTTGCAACAACTACGTTACTACACTATCATGTGACGTCCTTGATATTATATCTGAAAACACAGATTGTGAAAAGAGCAGATTCATGTCATGATTTTCACCTCTGACCGGGAATTACATGAGTAGTAACACAGAAAAACAACAAGCAACAAGATTACACTGTTTTGTACATTTATCTTTTAAATTATGGAGATGAACAGCAGAAGTGCAAAGAGAGGATTTTCTTATGTTCCAGTCACTTCTTCAAGACAGCAATTTTATATTGACCCTGAAAATTCTGTCCAATGACATAGTTAAAAAAAAAGAGTGATCCTGAAAATTCTGTCCAATGACATAGTTAAAAAAAAAAGAGTGATTCTGAAAATTCTGTCCAATGACAGTTTAAAAAAAAAAAAGTGATTCTGAAAATTCTGTCCAATGACATAGTTAAAAAAAAAAAAGTGATTCAAAGATGAAAAGTGTGTTTTTTCTCTTTATGTGCTAATTAAAAACAGCGATTGCATGTCATGATTCCATATACTTTGGCCTGCAGAACTTTTGTATCATCACTCTCAGAATTGCATTCCCAATGAAATTTGCAGCTAACAGAAAATAACAACAAAACCTGCTATTATTTCTAACTTTCAAGACATCTGTCCGTTATTTGGTTTCTGTATGACCAAACTTGCACTCAACAATTTACAATTTTTGAAATATTTATTATACAGTAAAATACCATGCGAATACTAAGTTATGAAGCTTGAGTCAATATAAAATCCTGCAAAAGTAATGAGAGACTAAATCTATTACAGCTTCCAAGGCAACCACAATTTTTTTACTCATCACAGAACAGGTAAAATCCTGGGGACAGATATCAAGTTTCTGTGGAGAAACAAATGTTTGTGAAAAAGAAGCTCCCACTCAAAGCAGCTATAAAAAGAAGTGGGGATGACACATATTATAAGTGCTGGGAATGGACTGAAATATGGGTACAATGGCTAGAAATTTGTAAAGTCAGTTTACTTTGCATAGTTTGGATAATGGGTCAACATGAGGTATATAATTTCAAAAAAGGAGAGACAGTAAGTGCTCGCTGATCACAACCTTAAATGTCTTTCTCATTCAAAATCTATTGTTCATTACTTACAGTTACACATGTATAGAAAATGGAAAAACTAAATAATAAAACATATACAAGTTCTGCTTCAACACAGTAATAATAGGGTAAAAATTAGAATAACTTAGAATTAAACTAAAATTTACTTCACGTCACTGATAACATTGCACCTCCCTTGCTTGGGGAACCTTCTTATTGCCACCCACTGGAATAGAAGTCAATCGAAATGGAACAGATGGCATTCGTTCATTGTCAGTCACTATGAAATGCATACAGCTAAGTTTATCCAGCTCAAAATGAACTTGTGCCATCTACTAAACTTATCTGTTGTTACAGTAAAACCGAAAAACTGGAACTTCATTATTGACATGAAGCATTATTTACTGCGTATAAATGGAAGGTTTACTCATTGTGACTGTCTAACTGTCAGCTGCTATCTCTCAAATCAGTCAACACAAGCCCGCAGGTGTCTGTGAAATGCATGCATGACACTTTTGCACCCAAACTGGCCTGCACAATATACCCAGTAGAACTGGTGATTTTACATTACCACCAGCATGACAAACTGTAAGTCAGTTTGAATTATCACAGTGGACAGGAGTGGATGGTATGGGATCCATTACAAACAATAAATTTACCTGATCTCAAAGAACAAGTGATTAAGCGGAATGTGCTGTCAGTTCCTGTGGGTGTTTCAGCAGGAGAAAGGACCATTCTTCCAACTTCAGTTTGTCAATTTATACTTTCCTCAGTGAAACGTGGTAATATTTTCAGGCTATTTTACCATTTCGCATGCACATAACTTAACTTACATTTTGCCTTAAATAAAAATATGACTAAACAGGATAGCACTTACTGCTGATCTCTGCTGTCACGAATTGAAGTCACTGTTGTAACCACATTTCACACAACAGTAAAAATATCAGGCTTTAAATATTTACATATATGTACAAGTCACAAGTAGATCAAAAGCTTTCTATTGTATCTATCTTGCAATAAAAATATGAAAGCTGGCATACTCCCTCTTTATGTACTAAAGCTAACACTGAAAAAAAAACAAACAAATTCACTTGCATTAGTTTTCTAATCCTTGGCACTATGATCTAAGCTGTCTATTATCCCAAACAGGACAGTGAAATTGGCTCTTTTAATACAGCCGACTGTAACAAATCAAGCAAGATCACACAATTCCCACGTGGGTGAGAATAAAAAATTTACCCCACATTTGGCCAAGTTTGTTAACTAACAGTCTCTGATTTATTCAACAGGTGTAATAAATAGTTTTAAGCATGGAAGAGTCACTCACCCAAACTCAGCAAATAAAGTATGGCCAATCAAGATATCGAAACTACATGATGCCATCAGCACATAGGGGTGACTCGATTTGAATGCTGCAAAGCCCCAGACAATAGTTCATACGAGATGTGGAATGTTTTCAAAAATGCTGATTGTCGCACTGACCTAAGACAAACATACCAAAAATATACACAGGACTCATTATCCAAAGAACTAAATGAACAATTTTCAGGTAGCCCTGCCATAATGTGTTCAAATCAAAAACCTACTTTTCATATAATATCAACAAGTGGTTCTAGACAAAAAAAAGTGTTTCATTTCTTTACAAGTAGCCAAAAATTGATTATTCTTTCCTGCTTCTTTTTGCACTGATTTTTTAAATAAAACAATGCCAAAAACACAATCAAAACATAATTCAGTGGAGCCTGCCATTAAATTTCAAACCAAAGTTAAAACATTATTCTAAGTTTGTCATTAACAAATACTGATTATAAAACAGCATACAAAATCATTTCAAACATCCAATGTTAAAACATCAATGCAATGTCGCCACTGATAGATTGATGATTTGACTTCAACTTTCCAACAGCTCAGCTGGGTGACTGGATTACTGGGAAATGTCATTTTTCTGCGACTGCTTGTCATCATTTCTTGTGATATGCATATATACGGTTGTACCCAGGCAGCTACTTTGCTCAAAATATCACTATTATCAGATGTCACTGGTTATCCATTCTTTGCACTGTGATATTTTTTTCTTTCAGAATCTTAAACACCGCATCAGTCGCGCCCTACATCATAAAACTCATTAATATCCTGATCGGCTTTGAAAAAACAAAACTGAATTCCAACACCAAACACCAAGAGTTCAATATCTACAAAAATCTCCTTGAAGCTCTTAAATTTTCAAGTCAAACATGCATGAAAATGGGATTAAAAATATATAGATCTACTCCTCTTCATAATAATATGATTTCTTGCTCTGCTGTGCCAATTTTCATGTTATTTATTGCTCATATCATTTGAATGAAAACTTTCTGCTTTCATGGCTAGGACCTACAATAAGAATGATCGAAAAATACAACCAAGAATTACCAACAAATTTTAAGCAACAAGTATTTACTATAGAAGAACTTATGAAAAATATCTTGAAATTCTGGCAGAGAAACTCACTCATTACCTCCAGTCCAACAATCTCCAATGATATCTATCTCACAAATACAAAAGTAACAATGAAATACTGTCCAATGAAATACAAAGCAGTCATGTCTACTACACTGAACACAGGAAAAATGCTTAGTGCAATCAGACAAATGGCACAAAAAACGCAACTGGTCAAAAACCACAATAAAAAGGCAACACAGAAAAGGAAAAGAAAAAAACAAAATTTGTTGCTCTACCTGTAAGTTAACTTGAACTGATTATAAACAAACAAATTTTGAACAACTTAAACAGTTGCACCAAGAAAATCAAGAAACCATTAAGCGTTACAAACATCTGCATCCATTCTATTCAAGTTAAATGAGTAGAATAGAAACTATCAAAATCTGAAACAAAAATCGTAAACAAATACCATGGTTAACATGTACATTATGAATGTACTACACCTATTCAGAATGTACAGTTGCATTATACAATGCCTCATTAGGTGGCAAACTACCTGATGTGTGAAATACTGAGAGAATGTTGATTGAGAGAGATAAAACAATTACGATACTGATTAAAATTCAAATGTTTTACAGCCCTGGGCAGAAATCTAAACAAGAAATTAATTGTAAACACATAAATGAACTGATATGTGATCTGCAGGAATGTTTGAATTGCTGCATCTATAAAGCAAAATTTTCTACATTAATTTACAGAAGTAAATGCCATCCTAAAAAGCACCCCCCAAAAAATCTGCTTCCCTATGTTTTCATGAACATAAACTTCACTCAAGACAGCCTCTTCCCCACCTTTCCTCTCCACCATGCCTTTTGATTTTCATCTCTAAAATCAAAAGCAAAGTGCATTAAACTGAACCAGCATGATCTTCAGGCACTGAGTTATTATTTCTGCAATGGTGATACTTATTAAATACAGCTTCTTAACATTTACCATAATCCTGATAAATCTGACCCCAGCTGACCAACAAATCGGGATCTGACAATCATTCGAAGTTAACCGCAGACAGTCAATGATCCATTAATTGTGCTTACAGTGCAAGCATTTTAAAAATCTGTTCAAATTATATTTTGGAGGGTACCACAAGTGACTATTCATGAATATCCTGATCACAATACATCTCAATGCCTGCAGACCAAAAAATTGCAATAATTGTATTTTCCTCCATTGTTACGCAGCTCCTGAATAAACAGTCATCTCTGTCTTCCTTTATCCACTATACATCTAGGAAATTCTGCTAGCATAATAAGCTCATGTGATATTCAGTCTCTTTCTTCATATAAACTGTTTTCTTTGGATGTTGAATCAATTTCCACACAGAGCTTGTTCTATCTGTGGCTGGCATCTTACAAGATATCTATCATAATTAGTTGCCTGAAACATATTCATTGACATTTGACACGTAAAATGATAAGCACAATTTGGAATTTCTTAAAGAGACAAACAGTGAGTTGTCATAAATTTTTGCCGTTAATTTTGACAGCTTTCAAAAACCTAAAATGTTAAAAGAAAGCTCTCTAAAGCATCACTGGCATAAACTCAGAAATGTCTCCTTCGAGGGCTTTTACTTGAAAGTCTGTCTCAAGGTTTACTTAAGCTTCTTCAGACGCCTCAGCTGGATGTAGGCCAACACCATGAAACCAACAGTCATGCATCCCAGAGCCATTTCATTCTGCCATTTGTCCCATTCGGTCTCAAATGGAATGCCTTGACCTTTTAGATATTCATCTCCAGAGGCACTGGAACAGAGGTATGTGGGTGAAAGTTGTAAGCAAATGAGATCACAGATTAACATAGTGGATAATTCAGTGATGAAACAGTCTAAATGCAAATTAAAGTGGCCTTTAAAAGATGAAATAATTAAATCATAATAAATTACTAAGCTCCACTGTGTACAAGAAAATCACTGACAGATAGATGACGGCTCACTGACACATGATGACATCACCATGTTCGTGTTTTCTCAAATTGTTGAAAGGCACCAATATTGCAATAACTGCTCATGTCTTACAAGAATGTTGAAGAAGTTAATATCAACCATGGCCAATTTTTCAAAGGCATATTTTCAAATTTTTTTTTTAACCATCCACTTTTAAGTCTCAGTTAAATATAATTTTGACAAGTGTTTAGTCGACATTGCTTAACATGATGTCCGGGGGACATCATAAATAACATCATGCTATCCATCAAATCATGTCAAGCATAGGTAAACTATGATTTTCTTTGGTAAGGGGAGAGGGGGATTTTTTTGTGTGTAGGGCTTTCATGTATTAGGGTGTGTGAGGGGTTACTTTTAAAAAACGTATATATTCGTTAAAAGTGATGGTATATGAAACATTTCAAAAGAGAATGCTGTTTCAATTATAACCAGTAGGGGCGATAATAAATTACTAGATTCGTCTAGATGAAAATTGAAAGTTAACATAAAGATATCAAACCCAAAGGGACACTATACATGTATAACTGGATCCAGACCTCCCATCCCCATGACTGTAAAAATGCTACTCTGGTGTATAATGCGACCCCTGACTTTGTAAGACCTGAGTAGGTGTATGTAAAACATTTTCAACAGAGCTGTAGAAAACCTAAAGATAATTTCCAAGTTGATTCTTAAGCAGTCTGGTCAGCCCAATCTGGCGTTTCAATGTCATAATCAGAAAGTTGCCTTAATGGACGCCTGACACCTATTATAAACAAGTCTCCCTCCCTTCTTCACCCTCCCACTGGTCACACTCGCATCATGTAGCACTGAGCCTAAACTTGCACAATAAATAAAGCCCGTCTGCGGTGACCGGGTGAGCATAGTATTGGACACCTTCCTGGACTTGCTGGCGCCGACTGTCTTTACTCCATGCCCCATGAAAATGGCGCTGACTGTCTTTACTCCATGCCCCATGAAAATGATTGAATCTCTATTGCATATTTTATAAACAAACAAAAAATTGTGACCGCATGTGTTACCTCCACGTGGGTAACCCGTTCGCTCTTTCTCCCTATCGTAACTTCTACTCTCAATGTCCGACCCGTGTAAAATTAGTGGCCTTACGCATTTCATGACATCTGATGCATCATTTACTATTATACTGCATTATCATTATACTGCACCAGATGAATAACACATGGCAATATATTTGAGCTCGCCTGAGTGTTACCAATCGGTGATGCCAGAAGAACAAAATTTGTAAAATCCTACACTCAAGGACAAAGCAACCATATCCAGTTGTACGCATGGCACCATGGGCGCTCATGGGTAGGTGACGTAACAAGTGCAAGCATGGCGAGGCAGACACAGAACAATGGCTGGTATGAGCTATAGCGAAACAGCGATTACAAAAGATGACAGCATGCATTTGACCATGACACGGACTAGGAAAATCATGTTAGCATTTTTCTTTTTCTACCTCTGTTGGTCTTGAAAGTGAGATCACACAAAGAGTAAAGACAAATTCCAAGATGTCATGCTAAGTGTTTTTTCCCCGTGGAAATGAGGCATTGGGAAAGGGATAAAAGAAAAACATTGCCCAAAAAGAAGACCATGTAAAAAGTGACTTCATGTTATGTGGAGTCGACTGTAATTATCTATTATTTTTCAATATGAATGGGTATCTCTTACCAAATTGTGATGTTGGAGCAGAATAAGACACCTTTCAGTTCATTGATGTTCAGAGCCTGATGAGAAATCAGTAATAATGGAGTGAGATCGCATCAATAAACAACATTTATATTTCCATCTGTTAACATTCTAAATTTCTAAAACAAAATTGTACAAAAGAAGTGTGTAGCGTCTAACACTCCCCTCACCCCTTTTCGCATTGTTATGCCCCTTTATTACTTTGTTCACTAATGGGGTCGCTGACCTATATTTGACCTGTGCCCTCCATGTATTGTTTTTTTTCCATAACGTTCTCGAAGTTTGTGTTTACGATATTTTGACCATGGAGGGATGTTGCTCAAAGACATGTTAATATCTTATTGGCTGATAGTAAAGGGGATGGATGATCAAATTATCTGCACTTTTATATCCCTTCACATGTGTGACTCAAGTGATAAGAATGACATAGTTGCACACTCAGAGTACACATCAATGACAAACATCATTTACACCCCTCTAAAAAAAAAAAAAAAAACTTATTTCAATACTGTCAAGTAAATTTCAGTTTGACAAGGACAATTTGAAAATATGACATGTTCTACATTCCATCTTCATGGGAAGCCATTTATGGATTTGAGCCTGTTCCTAAGACTTTAATACAAAACTACACAAGAACTTCTTAGTCTTTCTTCAAAACTATAACAACAACAACAAAAAGGACAATCTTCAAACAACTGGTACTTACATTTAAACTGTATCTGAAAATACTGAGGTATTTGGCCCAGCTGATCCAGTCCCCTAAATCTCCCGACCTGACTAATAAACCACTGAACAGCTGCAAGCACAAAGTAAAGACAAATTGTGAGTGTGCATGGGAAAACCCACAATAAGTCGCAAACATGACATTTTGAGTTCTGTACACATAATAAAAGACAAGACATTTCTGATAAATTGAAGTCAGTGATCCCCCTAAAACAAGATTTTGAGAAAACGGCATTTAATCCTAAAAGTGGCAATAGCTAATTGACCCATTAATATTGGAGTGATTGCTGTTAGGAGACCGTAGTCTAATAACTAAGCCGTTATAGAGATCATACTGAGTAGTGTTCACTACTCATCTACAGTTTACCTTGTAACATGCCACGGTCCCCTAAACAACAGCCAAGCCGGAAGTTTTTGGATCTTGTTAGGAGACCATAGTCTAATTACAAAGCCTTTATAGAGATCATAGTGAGCAGTGTTCACTGCTCGTCTACAGTTTACCCTGTAACATGCCACGGTCCCCTAAACAACAGCCAAGTTGGAAGTTTGTGTCGGACCCATATTTTCACTTCAAAGCCATTTTTCTCAAAATCAGCTCTGTCGACATATTGTGGGTTTTCTCATGCACACTCACAATTATAACAGTTAAATAGAATCAGTTTATGCCATCAGTGAATTCTACCTATGAACAACTTAGTTTAATTTTTCATGCTGCACATACATTTCCAAATGGGCTAACAATATGCAATAATTCTTCTGACTACAACAAATTACACATCCAACTTTATACTGGTGTGAAACATAAAATTTTGGGATTCAGACATAACAACCAGATTTTGACTAAGACTTTTACCCTATCCAAAATGCCCATAATCCTTCTGGAAAGGTAATCATGCATCTCCCCTATTCTTTTCCATACATCAGCATCACCAAATTCAATTTGCCCATATTGAACACTTGTTTAACTTGACCCCTTGACTTACCATCATGAAGACATAACAGAGGGCCAGACACAGATTAGCTATGGCAAAGATTCTAACAGTGGAGCTGATGGCAAAGCTCAGAGCTGAGGCTGACAAAGCTGTCAGAAATAGGGTCAAGGTGAAGAAGAGGAAATGATCTGCACCACCCCGGAGATCTGAATAAGAGACAAAGTTGACCATGTGGATCAATTCAGTGGCACAGGTATAATGTTATTAAAACTACACTCGTCTCATTCGTTAATCTAACATCAATAAACAAATAAAAGTTAAATCCTAATCTAACATCAATAAACACATAAAAGTTAAATCCCATATGTTTATTTGCTTTTCTAATAACTTTATAATTTGACCTAAAACCACAGGGAACTCAAATACCTTAGGCAATTACTTTCCATCACGACAAACTAAATACATAATGGCTACCATTCACATTTACGTTGCAGTGAATAAGATGATGTTGTTTCCTTTCAAGCTACCAGCACTAAATATTTTCCTGACTCTATAAATAGTCCAAACTGAGACACAAACCAATCATCCAGTAAACAATTGAAGAGAAAATGAGTGCTGGAATCATTCTCATAGGGATGACATCACAGAAAACTTTGGCCATGAAGTAGGCAGAGACACGGTAGAAACCACTGACATTCTCATGGCTGAAAGAAAGTAGTATACATAGAGCTAGGACTGCTGTTGCTCATCACAGTCACAGAGTAAATGTTTCAAAATGATTATATGTGATTATCAAGGTCTGAGGACAAATGAAATGCACACACCCTGATTATGGGTGTCTGAAAGTTTTTAATCACCAATGCACATACATGCATGTTTCAATAATGCACAGTAAAAAAAGAATAGGCTGCATCTGCTGAGAAACAATACATCAACTAATACCTCGTCCTGGCTCCTCCAAAGGCTTGGAGTCCATGTACTGTACGCTCATAATATAACAATTTTGCATAAAATCTTCACTCCAATCAATTTGAGTGTCCACAATTACAACTTAAGAAAATTCAAGCATAATTTATATCACTGACGCCAACGTTTTCTTTAGTTCATAAATTCTGCACCATTGAATGCGGAAGGTTTTTTTTATTAGACCAGCTACAATAACCAAATTTTTCATGTAGGTTTCAAATAAAGAGTAGGGTGCACCGAAGTTTGCATTTTTTACTGACTTTGTTTTTCTATTTTTTTTGAGTTTGCTTTGTGTCGTTGACTGCTCGACTCTGATCCCCTTTTTTTACGAGCCCATGGCCCCTGGTGTGAACGCTTTCTGTCATATGTAGATCACTACTGTCAGCTGATTTAAACTGTTCACATGCCCGCGGCTGAAATTGGAACACAGGAATACAATGCTGCTTGCTACACTGAGACAGATGTAAAGAGGGTAGAAAGTGATGGGCAGGGCAGTAGTGGGTGAGGGGTCCGCGTGGAGCACAGCTTTTAAGCTAGTTTTACAAGAAGCCGTGGAGAACAGTGATTCAACTTACATGAAAATGGCCCTCTCTTTAATGAAAAGTTCCACAGCAGACATATTGCCAAAGACCTGGTTCATGATGATGAAGAAGAAGGCACCAGTTCTGTTGGGCAAAAGAAAGACAATGTTATAGTAAGCTGTCAATATCATAAGTAATACCAACATTACTCAATATTCATTTTAAATCTCTGGATACTCGAGTTAATTTCACCTATCACTTTCAATTTGGAAGACAAACACACTTTTAGAAAACCAACATAACCACATTTAATAGGGTCAAAAGGACTGATTGCCTGTGCAGATTCAAAGTTAATCCAGACTTTCATTCATCTATGTATGTCAACTAAATTCATTAACTGAATGGTGACAAAATTTTAAGTTTAAATCAAGCCATCTACTTTCTACAGTCAATTAAGGGTAATAATTATTTATTAACAAATCTCTGTATTTTCATAATTTAGAAATTTAGACAAAAAAAGCTGCAAAGTGCCTCACTACAAGGTGAGTCAAGACAACAAAACTGTTGAAACTAGGTTTTAACCATATTGTTTTTACATGTTCCGCAACAATTTAAGTGTGTAATTAATTTCTGCTCATTAAGTCACTTTGCTATGATGAAAACTATTGAAGTCACAGTTTCACATGAATGTTTTCACAGTTCTCTCACTCACCTATTCTGTATTGCTGAATCAGCAGATGAGCTGGTTTTAAAGTACACAGCTCCAACTATGAGAGCAAATATTGCTATCACAACAAACTGCAGAGAGAAATGACAAAACCGGTTTCATGCCCGACAACCTGACTGTTCAATTAGTGCATGAATTAAAAAGAAGAAACAAATTGACCACTTTCTCATTTCACTGTTTCATTTACAAATTTAAAAGAAAATCTTTTTCTTACACTTATTGTGCACGGCTGTTAACAAGCAGTAATCTAGTTGCCGAGCGGCCCGGTCCGCTCTCCGTATCGTGACCTGGTCACGACCCAGGTCAACGGGGTCAGCCGCCTGTGTTCAGGGGGGATTCCCTTTCCCGCGGAGCGCTTTTATTATGTTGTATTTTTCGAGTAACAAACGCAAACACTGCGCTCAAACTATTTCATCGACTACATTTTAATACATACATGCTAAATAATTGACATATCATACACGCGTAAACGAAATTATACATTCGTACCAAATACTGTCACAGAGATAAACAGCTACAAAGATGAATAGTAATTTAACAAATGCGTCAGAGGTCATAATTTTCAAACTTAAAATTTAACGTGATCTCCTCCCACTAGCGAGAAGAAATGAACACACAATAATAAGAATATGTAACATTTCTTAACTTACTTGACTGCATCATTGAGAAGTTCTTCAATTCAGAGTTATGTAGGATAGAATGTAATGTTAAATTTTCCATAGGCTCAAATTTACGGCGATCCTGCACTTGACATATTACACATAAAAAATACAGTTGTACACTCGCTTTATGTAGAATTTATTGGTCTACTTCATTTTCCTCCGTTTAATGGGTGGTGCAGAGGCCAAGAGTTCTGGAGGGATTTGCAAATTCTGTGACTTAATGACAGTTTTCAGCTACTGTGTTTCACAGTTTCGAATGGCTGCCACTCGTCTGTCTAATTTGGCCACAGATGCGTGGATGAGCTCCCGCAGACTTCCCCTTTCTTTCCATATTCCGAAAAAAATTATTTTTTTTTATCAAAAAATGGGCTGGCGTCTCCAATACGCAATAGACGTCTGACCCAGGTAAACGGACAGACAACTGGCCATCACTTGCTTCTAGAAGTGCCGTGTTCTGAAAACCCCGATTTAAAAAAAAAAAATCAAACATGCTCTGGCGTATTCAATACACGGCAATAGACGTCTGACCCAGGCAAGCAGGCCTTTCCATACCACCTTCACTCCCCCACTCGCACTGGGTTATGGCACACAATCGTCATGTAACATCTCTGGTGGGCATCAAAGTGAGTAGTGTGACACTTCCCTAGACATGCCGGCGCCTACTAGTCTCGAAACTGTTCTCCGGGAAAACCTCTGAATGGGCATTACCGCTATGCAGGTGCCCCCCACGTTACTTCCTATCCAACCCTCCCTACCCCCCAACCGAGTGGGCACGTACCCTACTGCTCAAAGAAAAATACATACAACTGTATCGGCCAAGCCACACTATGAAAAAGCATAATAATCAGTAATTTTTGGTGTGGTCGGCAAAAACTCGACTTAATTTTTTTTTCTCTTTTTTCCTGGAAACGGGGAGATTTCAAAGGAAAACGGGGAGGGCGGGGTTTTGTCATAAAAACGGGGAGACTCCGGCACGGGGAGACTTGGGAGGTCTGGCTGTTTCTAATATGCTTTGTTTGTTTGTGTGTTCCTGTGTTTACTTGTCAACGTATGAAGTAAGGTCCGTATTTGCATGCTTTCCTTTTCCGAAGTTTTTGTTTTTTTGGTAGTTCTTCCACCACATGTTCTGCACAGTTCATGAAGATATTTAATATGCAAGTCTTCTGTGTGATCTTTCATTCTGAATACTGTTATTCAGATAAAATAAAGAAAATCTACCTTCGCAATGATGTAAAAAAATAGCGTGATGGCGTCTTCAGCAACACACTTGCCAATGCTGGTCAAGTTTTAAAAAATCATATAAAATCACACGTGTACTGCTCAAACGTCAAACAGTGCAGGCATGTTGGAAAGTGGATTTTTCTCATATTTTCTCAAGTCCCTGGTCCTATTGGGGGGTAGGATTGAGTAGTTCTTGGAAATTGGATTTTTCTCATATTTTCAAGTCCCTGGTCCTATTGGGGGGTAGGATCGAGTACCTAGTCTTCTCGGATAAGGACGAAAAAATTCGGAGGGCCCGTGTGCACGTTGCGCACGTTAAAGATACCTTGGCAGTTGGAAATCGTAAAGAGCAGGCCGAAAGGCCGCTGCCCGGGCAAAATTGAAATTAATAGATTAAAATTTATCCATATCATCTCCTCTTCCCCCCCCCCCCCCCCCCCCCCCCGCCAGAACAAGAAATAATACAACAAGTAAAGTGAGGTGTAAATGCCAAGGGCAGCGAACCTCCTAAAATAAAGACCTCAAATCAAACGTCAAACGTGCACATTTTATTGAGTATCCATTTTCCGACTGGAATAACAAATAACTGTAGAAAACGTGGGCTGAACTGCCGAGATATTTAAATCCAAATTAAAATAATAGTGAAAACTGATTTTCGGATGAATAGAAACATACACTGAATAAATCCTTCGAAATAATTAACACATATAAACTCAGATGGGGGAAAGTTATATCGGCTTGTCGGTAAAAGGCCGGGCTTTAAAATGGCATCTCGGATGGGGGGTCTAGCATTGCTTGATCGGGAGATATCGGCATGTAAAGATATGCAGAAATTAATAGAATCGCGCTAGTCAGGCAGGGCCAGTGAGCGCCTCGCCGTCACGGTAATGACCGTGGCAGACAGATATTTATTACCCCTTCACAGGGGGTCAGCGGGAGGCTACAGCAGGCAACTAAAGTAGCGCTTTCGGTGTCTTATTAACAGCCGTGTGTGTCCAAGGATTTCCGCCCCAAAATATGATACCATACAATCTTGATATTGGGCACACCATTTGAATATTATCATCCTGCCAGTCAATGTCACTTGTGTTTGTGTTTTATTCACATTAATATAATACAGAAACATAATTTCTATCACTTGATCCCAACTTTAGACTGAAGTTCTAGAGCAATACAAATAGACCTAACCTCTCTGGTTTGTTTACAACAGTTCCATTAAATACTGACCAAAAGGAAAGGATGTTATCTGATGAAACTTTTGGAAATACATGCTAAGGATTTCCTGTTCTGTCAGTGTTCCTCCCGATTCTTTGACAAAATCTGCTTTCAGTTTTTCTCACAATAAACACAGCCGGATTTCTAAAATTTATTTTAAAATCTTACAATCCATAAACCACCTTTAGAATAAACTAATACTCCCATCCATCAATTCATGCCATGTCATCATCCTTCACAACCATTATGAATAATACACATTAAAGTTCTACTATTCATCCCCATGACTTGGTATATTTTTGTTCTTACTCACCTGCATTGTTGAAACTTGAGGATTTCTGGCAATGTTCTTGATGCACCTCCCAGAGACAATCATTAGCTGCAAAGAACAAAAAATTATACATCTATTATTATTAATTTAAAAGTAATAATCACGCAATGTAATGAAGACATAATTTACAGCCAGCAGTTCATAGATGCGTCATACAGTTCATAGACATCTGGCTCAACAGAATTAAAGATAGCCAATTATCTTTTGTCTTATTACAGGTAATTTTGCAGTCTTCAGCTCACACTGAAATTTTGTCTATTAGGAAGAAAAATCTACACAAAAGATACTCATATTTAAATAAATTAATTTCTTGATATGACAATCTAATTCTGTAAAACATGCAGAAGCTGCATTAAAAAGGCATGGTATATGTCAGTGCCAGTATCACATGTGGATCAAGACTTTTAATTTAAATCTGTCTTTTGTGTTATCTAACAGAGGCATGAAATCTGTTCTCATTTCATTACTTTAGATATATCTCATGCATACTGGATGAATGGCACTGCCTTTTCTTTTATTAGTCAGTTCCCTGTTTCAGATCATATAACATGATGGAATTAGGTAAAAATCTTAATCAGTTATACTTTCACTATAGGCCTTTTATGTTTAATAAATGCAATACATATCACATAAATTACCTGTGTACCAAAGGAAGTCTTGTAGTCTATTTTCCTCATGTCAAAATCATTGCCACTCTCCATTTCTCTTTCATGACACTCCCAGATTGGAGTCAATTCATCGACCACTCTGTAAAATGAAAAACATTAACATCTGATATTCTCAAGTAAAGCAAAATGAGCAAAATAAAGATCAACTAAGATTTTCACATGCCAGTAATAAATTCAAATAATTTTTCTGTCAACAGCCTTATAATGGCAAAGCAAAGAAGCAAATCATCTCTCTCCTTTATTGTAGTAAATCATTCCCTGGTGCCAAAGTCGTAAGAATCCTTTGATTTTTCACCAATGAAACTGTTAACCAACAACAGACAGTAATATCTGTGAACAATAACAACTGCAAATTTTCCTTGTGGCTTCATATCATGATATCTGTACCTTACTGGATGTTTCTGGTTTAAGAAACAAATTATTAAGCAAAGCAACTTAAGCCAATGGCTGTTGTTACTGTCCACCAAAGATTCAAAGAAAAACTGTTTATCAAAGAAAAAACTCACTTTTTGTACCAGCTGGACTTCTTGTACTGGTCAGCTAAAGATTCACTTCCTGGTGGGAAAGGTTAAGTTAATCAATCTTGAAATGCAAACACTGACATTGAGTTCTGCTGGCTTTTACAGTTCTTTCCAAAAACTTGCTATTTCATTCAGCGTATATGATGTCAAAAAGGCTTTTTCAACCACTTTCAGTTTGATATTCAAGGCTGCCCAGGTATATGACACAAGCAAATATTTCCGCTCAGAAGACTGTTGTATACTGCTGTATTACTCTACCCAAACATCATGTAATTAGTTTTAGCATACATTTTACAACCAGCTTCAGCCCGCTCCTCTGGAGGACCCTGCACACAACTAGCAATACACACTTATCCTCGAAAAGAAATTTAAGCATATGCTGTTAATCACTGCCCCAGTGCAATACAGACATAGAGACAACTGATAAATTAGGTTTCTCCCCCAAATATCTATTGTTCTGCATAATGTCAACAGAGACCTTACAATAGCGAGACAGGTAACTGCCGGGGCCGCTCCATACATTTGCACTGCAGTGCAGTGTGACAGGCCCAGCGTGACCCAGATACAGATAACGGCGGTCGCACAGTCAGCTGGGAGGCTGACAATAGTGGAATAAGAGGCGATGATGGGCACTATTTCTTTCAATTTACTGACGTTTAGATAAAGATGATAAATAGTTTTATGAGTGTGAAAGACTATGGATAGGACTGGGGAAGGAGAGGGTAGCAGCTATAAAAGAACTGATATTAATTGATTGACTTACTCAGTAAAAGTGTGTTATCCTAACGATAAATGAATGTCCTCTTTCGGTTGTTACTTGTTATCAAAGATTGTTGCCACGTTGTCCTGACCTTAGGCTGAATTTGTTCCAGGTTCTTACATTTGATCAGATGATGCAGTCGAATGTTGACAAAAAGATTAATAATCAGGAATGTTTTATCACAAGAGTCACATTGGAGAGCCTCTTCTGTTTCGTTTCTGTATGTTGCTTCTGTAATCTTTCGAACGATTGAGCACCGCAATCCTGAAGTGTGAAGGCTGACGGGTGCAACAGTTCGGAATACCTTTTCTGCACATCTTAAAAATTCCTGGAAATTGGATGAAGGGAATCGCAAGCCACCCCCCTGGCATTGGTCAAAATTCTTGGACCATATGAACTGATGGCTTGGATTGGTGATGTCTTTGTCTACAGATAGCTGACCCCTACAGTTATCGCAGATGACAGTGTCAATTTTTGAAATGATGTAGCCTGCAATGTAGGCAAGAATATTTTCTTCCTTGTCTGAAAGTAATGGAACGTCTGGCACTTTTTTCATGACAGCCTGGAGCACTCTGGGTACATCTTGCTGCAGTCTTGACCTAATCGCTTTGGTGCCACCTGTTGGTTCGCCGTTCTCCAGACTGAACAAAAAGGCATCAATGTCATCTTTACAGTTCTTCCTCTCCCCTGTCACAAGCAGTGAATCTACCATTGTCTGTCGAAGTGATGATCTGAATTCTGTGACATCCGGATTAAATCGATGCTCACCCTTTCCTCGAATGACAGAGAATAAATTCTCCAGACAATTCTGGTTGAGGCGATGTGTAAGGAGGAAACTGAAAGAGAAGTTGGTTTTAAGATCTTCCCACAACTGCAAGAGACAGCTGATAGATAACTTCCATCCCTCCAGGGAGGGAAGTGTAGACCCTTTACACGTGATGCCATCAAGCCATTTTAGACAATCTTCTAAATACTTTGAATGGCCAGACTTGGGTGTAACGGCATGATTCATATTGGCTTTGCTGTGAAGGCTCCTGCTGTTGAAGCAATTGAACAGTCTATCCCACTCTTCCACGAACTCGGCTGTTGCCAGTGCTTCGAAAGGTAAGGCCTTGAGGGTAACCATAGTTGATATGCCAGCAACTACTGTATGGCTTAAGACCTGCACAGCAAGGCTGACACGAAGTTGCGCAAAAGCAGGTACTTCTATATGTCTCTTCGTCAGCTTTGGGGCCATCCTGATAGGCATCGAAGAGTCCATTTCAAAAAATTTAACGATGTGCTCCCACGATACACTCCGTCCTTGCATGAAAAAGCCACTCTTCTTCAGATTGTTTCGAATATTTTTCATCAAGTGTGGAGGGTCGTACATGACAAAAATCTTGTGTTCTTGCACACAAAAGAAAGGCTTGTCATTTGTAACTGTCAACTTTTTCACAACAGCTCTATTGTTGGTCCCTTGGTCACAAATCATCCCCTTAGGAATCAATCCCAGCTGTAACAGTTGCTCCACGGCATCCAGCAGTATCAGCTCCAGTATGTTCGATCTTACTGAATTATGTGATACGACATAGGTGAAAGGCTGTTTCCATTTGGTGTAAATTCCTCTGACCATCACAACGAGCGCCTGGTTAGCTTGCTTCTGAGACCGACCCCAAATACCGTAGTCTTCAAAAACCTCAACTTTGTCATGAGTTGGGTCGTAACGAATACCATACTTGATGGCCATCTCATCAAATATAATGGCACATAATCTTTCCTTCTCTGCCATGGCCTTTACTTTAATTTTGAACATATTCAGAATATTCTGACATAGACCCGGCTGTATGTGAACATTTTTCATGGACAAAGTTCTGGGTGGCGGAAGGTGGAAAACCTTTTGCAGTAAGCTGTAAGCTTTTCTACTCGCATGGTATACGGACAACGCAAAGCTTTTATCGGCAAAAGTCCAGCGGCGTGCTCCTTTGGATAATTTAGAAACCCTGATCTGGGTTAAGACAAAGCGGAGGGCATCTTTTGACAAATGCGGTTTGAGTATTTCTTCCAAAGACCTGCCATCTTCTGTAATTGTTTCACTTGGTGCAGATTCTTCCTGGGACTTCTAAAGCTTTTTCTTAAGGCGCCAGATCTTTGTTCTCTGCGCTGTAAGCTTTTTTCGCAAAGAGTTTTTGATTGTTTCTACCCTTTTGTCGGCATCGCCTGTATTTGGGGATCCAGGTTCATTTTGTTGTGATGAGGATACGGGGGGAGGAGAAGGTTGAATGATGCGTGTAGGCAATGGTCGATTTCCAGTGAGTTTGGGGGGTGGATTTGGCACTTTGAAAATTGTTGGGACGGCACCTTTCACCAATCGTTTTCTCGTTGTTGCTGTTGCGCTGAAACAGCATGGCTCAAAGTGCTCTGAACACAGAACATTGCTCTTGTGCAGTGCTTCAGCCGACTTCTTCTCTAGATAAGCCCTTCGTGTATTCACTACCCACTTCTTGCATCTGGAGAAGGAATGACACTATGCCTTGCCACAAAGATGTCACGCTCAATCTAATAGATAATATTTTCTTTTCTTTCATTGCATAGACATCCACTATGCTTCCTTTTCAGCCCAACTTACATATTAAATCCGAAAGACACTCCAGAATGTTAATCACAGTCATGCATACGTTAAAAAAACCTGTCAATTACAATTAATCTTTCAATCTAACAATAATCTTAAAACAACCAAAGTGTCATAATTTACGAGAATAAAATAGTTTTAATTTTTTAAAGTACATTCAAAGTAATCAAGGATACCTTAACTTTAAGTCAATGCCAATACATTACCATCCCTGACCAACATTTGACAATAATTTTGTAACAAATTGGACAATAAATGTATGCTGACTCGATGCTTTTAAAAAAAAAAATAAAAGCCATGTAAAAGTTTATTACTTGACTGGCTCTAATGGAAAGGAGAAAAATGATAAATCCGGTTGTTTGTTCTTTGAATTAGTACAGTACATAGCAGAACACCATTTACAGTGTGTGTTCTTAGCGCTCGCCATTGTTACAACTACCGAGAATCGAGGAGCTTACACCATTATACGGTATAACAATGTAAGCTTCTTGCCGAGAATAAAGACTTGTCTTCTGTTACCGCCGTTAATGCCAACACGGATGCCTGACCCAGATACGCGGATCCAGCCACAGTTACCTGTCTCGCTATATAAGGTCTCTGATGTCAAGTTAATTCATTTCCACTTTTAAGTAAATACAGTTGTAATGCAAAACAGCTCAACCTACCATCCATGAGTATAAGATGATCCCCAACATGACCTGGAGACAGAAAAACAACTGAAAGTAACATATTTCGAATACTTAACATTTTGCTGATGCTTCAATCGATGTTGATCCCACTCTTTCTGAGAAAGACGCACTGTAGAAATCACCCTCTCAGTTTGCATGAAGGAAGTAGCATACTATCAAACTCCAAAAATTTACTTTTTCAATTTCACATTGTTGTGACTGTGATTGTTTTCCCCTGATTATTTACATGTGACTTTTTGATTCAACTGCCACACAAGTTAAAAACAATTTTTATTTCTCCCTCAAAAAAAAAAAAAATCATCCCCATTCCTAATATCAAAGTGCTTTTACTGACTAATGCGAGAATGCCAAAAAAAAAACAACAACAAAACAATTCTGCTTTAAGTACATCATTTTTCTTTCACATTTCTTGAGCCAAATTCAGTTTTCGAAAAACTCTTTGAGAACCCTTTTTTAAAAACAATTGATTGGATTACATTGAAATTTAGTTGACGTATGTATATAATCTTTTTTTCCAAGCAAAGAATCCAAAGACTTAAAGTATGGAAGCTGTGAAAAATTTTCATTGTTAGAAGTTAAGTGGTATTAACAGGCATTCTCAAAAAATCCGGCTTTATGGTTCTTTTTGCCTATAATCCATATATATATCCTATCAGTCCAGGTCTTAGGCAGATGTTTTCACTCACCTCCATTTTCAGGTACCCTTGTCCTCAAGTCTCCATTGTTCATCCCCGAGTCTTCCAAAGACCCACCATTGCCAGGATTCATATTACTGGCTGAAACAGCCGTTGAGTCTCCATTGATGACATCCAGAAAAAAATCTGGAGGGTTGTTGTGCTCCTCACAATGGTAGCCTGGTAGAGACATGCACAAATATGTTTAAATATGTATTCATGCTTCCAGTCATAGTGTAAGCTGGAACACACATGATTTTTCTTTTACTACTGTGTAAAATTGATTTCAAAGTAGAAGTTCTTCATTCTGTCGCATCAAATTTCTAGCACTTTAGTTCTTTTATCTCTCAGGTCACCATCTGCATCAATAATCTTCCTTAATATGCTAAAGACATAAGGGGTGCATTGTTTTGGGAACAGTTTTAAATTATATTAAAACTGTACATTGCTTCCCATACCAGGTTAGGATCCTGTGACTTTCCAGCACTGGTTTACAACTGCAATATATGATCCAACACAAACAGGCACTCCAAAGAAAACATACCATTGTACTGGTCACCATAGGTATATGTATTTATGTTAGGGTTACCTAACATTACTCAAACAAAGAAATACAACCAGTGATAACAAAAATACCAAGCTGATCACACCCACGCAAGGGGGCAAAACGCATGGGGAGGGTACTGTCAGGGCCTGCCCAGATGGAGTCTATTTAACCTCCCATCCAGTGTTCACACTTAACTAAACGGGACACAAAATCCCGGCAAACTACATGTAAAATCCTGTACTGAAAACTCACCCACTGAGGTAAAGAAATCCAAGGCCTCCCTGGCTGGCCCATGATACACAGCATCCCCATGAGACAGAAGCATCAAAGAGTCAAACAAGCGATAAATTGAGTAGCGAGGCTGATGTATAGAGAAAATGATGTTACGGCCCTTCTCAGACAGTCTGGAAAGACAAGAATACAAAGATCAGGAGTCTCTTGCCGGAAAATGGGAAAAAAGAACTCATTCTGATTATACTTTGAAATGAAAAGACAGCTAAATTACTGTTAAGAAAGATACAAAAATTATTTGACAAATATCTGACTCAAGTCTGTTATCTTTTTTGCAAGGAATACAGTCACAAGTCTGTAAAACTTAAAGGTGGCTGAATCCATGGTGAATGCCCTGAAATTTTTTAACATGATATTCTGATGCTTCCTCATAAGGAAATTCTTTGACAGCATCTTAAGACAGTGTGGCACATTAGCCTAACCTCTTCAACAACAACATGACAGCGTTGGCTGTGCTGGCATCCAGTCCTGTTGTGGGTTCATCCAGAAACAAAACTGGTGGGGAGATGATCAGCTCCATGCCAATGTTGCATCTTTTTCTCTCACCACCAGATACCCCTCGGATGAACTCATTCCCCACCTGAAGGATAATCATGACAAGTCCTATTTATATGAATTTTATTAACTGGAACTTCATCAACACAGTCAGGTAGTTTCAGTACAAATAATTTTGCAGCCGTACTAAAATACCAAACTTAAAAGGAACACAAACTATAGAAAATGAACATATAGGATGTAGAAAAACTTACAGACTGACTACAAAACAATTAAATGTTGGCATGATAAGCCTGACTGTACATCACTGAAATGACACAACGATGTCTATAATTATAACAGATCAGTCCTGGAAACTTCATGACATTCAACACAACATTGCTGCAAACAGGCAGTACATAATTACCAATTTTGACAATGAGAATAAAATTATATGTTTGAAATCCACACATTTCACCTGCCAAAAATAATAATTTTCACATCTGACAGAGAAATGCAAGTTACAAAGAATGAAATGACAATCAGAATTTTTCAAATTTCAAAAGAATGAATTAATTTGTTTGCCTTATGAGAGAATGGAATAAGGCCACCATTTCAACTATGATTTTCATTAATCTGTTGCGCATACGGTAGACATTCTTTATCCATTCATTCAACTCCAACCATTACTTTACTTATGCTCTTTTTCTTTTACCTTTGCAGTCTTGCAAGCTTAAGCTTCTTCTTTTTTTTTTTTTTTTACTTATTTCATCTCACACTGCATTGGTACAGACAGCTCCTTATTTTCTGGCTGTATGTCTGTTTACCTGTTTTTTTTACCATACGATCGATCATAAGTCTGTCTGTCATCATTTTTTATTCCTCCAGTCTTTCCCTCCTCTTCTCTTTTGATCAATATAAGCATCCTAAACTGAGCATCATTTTATAGTAAGCTTTTATAAATGGACTTCCCACAAGGGCATATCCTTTGTCCGGCCGGCGTCTTCAAAGAAAGCCACATTCTTATGGCCGTACCGTATAAAAGCGTAATGTACTACCACAGCCAGTGTTTACATTCTGGAACGGGGTGTCGTTCGGCCGGCCGATTTCTCTGTTTTGCACTTTTTCTGAACGCTGTAACAGAACGATTGTTCCTTCAGTCCGCTCGAAATTCACACGGGGCACTTATTAATACATGTTCTAAGTGCACGCTTAATTTTATGGTTATAAGTTTCATAGAAACTGATGTGCCAAGACTCAAAGTATCCGTGTTGAAGATTTTCCTGCGTCCCACTGCATGTTGTGCAAATGGTAGGATTTGAAAACTACTTCTTGTTGCGTTCCTTTTCAATGAATCTGTTTATAATTCCGTGTCACCTGTCACCTGTCGGCTTCATCGTCATCGATGTTAGCTGCTACAGTGGATGTCACGACAAAATCTCCTCCACCCAATCCTGTCCTTAGCTTTCCTAGTTAGTTCACTTATTTCCAGCTGGCTGACTTTCTTGATGTTATCGTGATATGTAATGGGTGGTCTTCCTTGTTTTCTCTTTGTTTCTGTCTTTCCTTGAAGGATTGATATCATAAGGGCCGTGCTTTTGTTTCGGGCCGCGTGGCCGATGTATGCAAGTCTTCTTTTATTTATTTCAGGTGTTATTCTTCTGGTGGTGCCAAGCTGTTCTAAGATGCTTGTATTTGTTCTCCTTTCTGTCCAACTTATTCTGAGTAGCCTTCTGTAAAGCCACATTTCAGCTGCCTCCAATCTTGTTATGTCTGCCTTTTTGAGTGTCCAGGCTTCACAACCATATAGTAGGACTGGCCAGATCAAGCACTTAAGTATGTTCACTTTGAGGTCCGTTGGTGTGCCTCTATCCTTCCAAATGTTGTTTAGTTGAACCATTTTGTGTTTTGCCATTCCTATCCTTGTTTTTATGTCCTTTGAGCAGCTTCCATCTTGCGATTTATGTGATCCTAGGTATTTGAAATCAGTCACTTTTTCTAGTGCTGTTTTGTTTACTAGTATCTCCTGGTGTTCATGGTGCCCTGTTCCAGTATGCATGACTTTCGTTTTCTTAGCATTTAGGTGTAGGCCTGCTGTCTTGCCCGCTTCATCCACTCTGTGCAACACTCTTTTCATGCTGGTGATGTTATCTGACATAAGAGCTGTGTCATCAGCGTAGCGAAGGTTTGTGATGTTTCGGCCTCCGATCTTTATTCCCATATCTTCTATGTCTGCGTTTCTCATGATCTGCTCAGTATAAATATTGAAAAGATGAGGTGAAAGTATGCAACCCTGTCTGACTCCTTTCTCGATGTTGAAATATGGACAGTTCTCATTGTTCCATCTAATCGTTGCCTTTTGTTCGTGGTATAGTGCAGCGATGAGGGTCACAAGGTGTTTCGGGAATCCCATCTTAATCATTATATCGAACAGGTGATGGTGCCTAACGCTGTCGAACGCTTTGCTGTAGTCTATGAACGTGATGAAGGCTTCGTTTCCATTGCTTCTTATCTGTTCAATCATTATTTGTAGTATGAAGAGCATGTCAGCGGTTCCTCTGTTGGTCCTGTAACCAGCTTGACATTCTGATAGTTCCTCTTCTACCTTAGATTTCATTCTGTTGAGTATGATGATGAGCAGGATTTTGCTGGTGTGACTGATGAGGGCGATGGTTCTATAATTTCCACAGTCTTTGACATTGCCGCTTTTGTATAGCATGACGAATTCTTGTAGCTTCCAGTCTGTTGGCCATTCATTTGTCTGCCAAATTTTGCAGATCATTTGGTGGAGTGCTTTTATTCCTGATTCGCTGGTATGTTTCAGGAGTTCACCTGGTATGTTGTCTAATCCAGGGGATTTTCCATTCTTTATTTGTTTTATTGCAGCCTGTACTTCCTCCAAGAGAGGTTCTGGTTCTTTATCTATCTGTTGTGAGTCTGGTTGTTGGAGGTCCCTCGGGTCTGGTCTGATGTTGTCCGCAAACAGCATCTTGCCGTATTCGTGCCATCTTGAGAGCACATCTTTTGTGTTTGTCAGTGTTGTGCCTTCTTTGTTGTTCAGACTCAAGTTCTGTGGTTGGAAATCCCTCTTTTTTACTTTTCTTATTTGTTCAAACATTTCTTTTGACTTTCTTTGTGTATTACATTCTGTTATGTTTGCACTCTCTTTCTAACCATGCATTCTTGTCTCTTCTGATCTTTGTTTGGATTTCCTTCTTCAGTGCATGATATTCATCTTGTTTACTAAGTTTTCTGGCTTTGCTCTTTCTTTTTGCAAGCTCTATCACCTCTTCACTGATGTATGGTTTGGGAGTTTTCCTCGTTCTTTTCCCGAGTTTCGATTCAGCTGTTTCACTCCAAATTCTTTTCATGTCTTTCCACAGTGTATCTGGGTGTCTTTCTTCAGCTGACCACTCCTTGAGTAATGCTGAGAAACAGTTTTCTGTTTCGATCTGAAAAGCATTGCTGATTTCAGGGTCTTTCAGTTTGTCCGTGTCAAATCTGGTGGTGGGTTTTGGCTTGCTCTTCCTATAGGCTTTCAATCTCAGCTTTGCTGTCACTAAAATGTGGTCAGTGTCACAGTCTGCATTAAAAAGTGATTGGTGACACTTGGTTTTAAATTTAAAGACAATGTCTTTATCCTGAATGTGGATATTAACTTTTAAAGAGGGATAAAAAAATCCGCTTTGTTACGCTCTGACCGTTTTTATCTCCGCCATTTTATGCATGTCTCATTTGGCCAGACCGTACTAAAGCGTAACGCCACCATAGCCTCCCCGCCCGTGAAGACTGTGCAAGTGCTCGGGCAGCCTGTAGGCTCAATGGGGACACATCGGGGTGTAACATTTCTTACCATACAGATTATGTTTGGAGGAGAGATTTGTAAAGACACGAAGACTACAGGATTATAGATTCCAGACTAGTAGACGGAGCATTGAAAATATGTTTTATTGTTTAAAAGCGCCATACAAAGTATATACTGTTAGCCGACTGGGAGTGATAAAAATGTTTTAGACATCTTCCAGTAAGGCACTGTTAAGATCGCCAGCCTTTTCACACATACTAGATATAGATGTACATAAAAACATATAAGACAAACATTCTTAAACAAATAATATTAAAGGCTGATTTTTATTTAAAATGAATGTGTCCACGTAACTCTTCGTCCAAAATTGAAGCAGTACACCAAATTTCATTTTGTTTTTGGTCGTTGTCGCGAAGTTTTAGCTGCTTACAATTTCAACCTCTAGCTCAATTATAGTAAGATAACAGACAGCTAGATGCAATCAATCATTCCCACCCTGGGCATCCTTTCTGAACGTACTGCTGTTGGTAGGAATGAGTTTCCGTAGTTTTTTTCCAAGCATTTGTGGGCTTAATCACAGGCAAGTAAGACTACCTGTTAAGACTACACGAAAAAAAACTTCAGAGAATTACAAGTATTCAACTCTTATTACTCTTAAGATGATTTCTAAGAGACAACAGGGTCATTTTTTATTTTAGCCATAAAAATTAGAAAACACTGTTAAAATTCATGTGTACGACTTTTAAAGAAGTCATAATCAGGTAGAAGTTTGTCAAAGAAAAACTCTGTATAAGTGAATAACCAGTCGTAGTCAAACATCAATGAAAAGAACTGAGTGAAGAAAACAAAATCAACTTGATTTGACTGATTGTCTTCCAACATTACAAAGGCACAAACACTGTTCTATAGCCAGTGCTAGCACTGGGCATCGTGAGTGACTTTTAGCTTTCGAGGTGATCTGCGTAAACGGGCCGGTGTTGTCACAACAGGCTGGCGTGAAAATGGCGTGGAGGAACGTGCAGACTCTGCAACGGCGTCGTCCGTTTGGGTGAAGGCGTCACGTTTGGCAACAAGATTGGATGAGGATGAGATCTTCCAAGCTTCTTCGTGGTACTGCCAGAAACAGTCCTTGTGCAAATGAATCTGGCACTGCAGACACCCATCTCTCGTTTCTTTTGCTTTGCCGCTTCTTGTCCTTATCTTGTGCTTCATGCAGAGGCGACATGCCCTTGGTCTGCCCGAAAAGACAGTGTTTTGGTGTCCACGTGCCAGCTCTCTATCCAAATTAGCCACATCCGTTTGTTGAACTCGTCGTGAACGAACTGAGTAACCTGCCACAAGTTGCTGCGCAACGTTCAGCCGAAATGACTTGTGTGTAATCTGTTTGTTTACTGACATTTTGTACAAGATGTAGGAGTTGACAAGGGCAACGTCTACCAAGTACCACACAAAATATCGCCACCAGCGGTGCCCTGGTCGTTGAACAGTGTAGTTTGACCTGAGGTGGTCATGGCGATCAACCCCACCCATATATTTGTTGTATTCCACGATGCTGTCCGTTGTGGGAAGGTTAACGGTTTCCCATCCTTTCTGTCCACGAATCTGTCGGGAGATGGTGGTCATTGTCGGGTTGAAGCATGTTGTCAGGTTAAACACAAGCGAAGAATCTTTCCAGACAGTGGCTACTAGCTTGCCATCAGTGCTTTGTTTCGAAATGACTTCTCCACGTTTCAACTTTTTCAAGGAGCAGCCTTTCTTTTTTGATTTGAGATCGGCCGACCAGAATTTTCTTGACGTATTGAATGAGCCACAAAGGTAAATCTTTTTCTTTAACAGCGACAATGCCAGTGGAATTGAAGTATAAAATTTGTCCACATAAACCACATGGTTTCTACCAACAATATCTTTGCAAAGTGTTTCAACAACCCTTTGGGTAAGTCCTTCTTCTCGTTTGGCAGTTCTCAGATATACTTCAAAGTCCCAGATGTAACCTGTATGGGCGTCTGCCAGGGCGTAAATTTTGTAACCTCTTTTGGCAGGTTTGTTTGGTGCCCCCACAACTCCAGAATGTTTCCCATGGAACTTTATCATTGCCTCGTCAACACTCATGTTTTGATGGAGATTATAAAATTCTTGAGACTGTTCCTTGAGAATGGATAACAGATCGTTGATTCTGTCTAATGAACTACTTTTCACATTTTCAGGGCCATCAACATGAAATGCTCTATGCATATTTTTGAACTGATTTCTGGGCATTGTGTTGCTAACGAATATATTTCTAAGACACGGATTCACAGACCAATAATCTTCTAGGGTGGATTTTGGATCTACTCCCATGACAATTCGTAAGCCAATGTAAGCTGCTATTTCATGTTTTGTTATAACAAGGTAAGGCATGATGTGGATCTTTGCAAATCTGGTAAATGCATCTGCAGCCTCTTCGAAAAAATTCGATCGCAAAAAGGATAGAAAAATTTCACACTCAGTTGCGCCCTCCTTCAGACTAACGTTTGGACCCGGTGGTTTTCCGTTAAAAGGCCTTTTGACAATCTTTCTGAAAGGTTCAGTCCATTTAATGCTTGTGTCCTTTGGCTCGTCCTCTTCCAGGTCACCTTCATTTCCCGAGTCCAGATCAACATCATCAGACTCATAACTTGTTATACTCTCCACACAGGAGGACGTATCTTCTCCATCTGAAGAAAACTGAATGATTTTTTCTTGAACTTTCTTCAGAGGAATGTCATCATCAGTTTCCCAGGTGCAGGAATCGATCTGTCTGCATGTATCTAAAATTTTGTTCAGGGGGATGTCATCATCTGTTTCCCAGGTGGAGGAAGTAATCTGCGCCCAGGTATCCTCTGTTTTTAAATCAGTTTTCAGCCTCTTTAAAGGCACGATGCAATCACCCCATTCATTGACAACGACTGGCAAATGCACTGGTTCCAGCACTGTAAATGTCTTCTCAAGCATTTCCTCGTCTGAATCCAAAGGCACGTCCTTTATTAATGGCACAAAGTGATTTGGTTCGAAGACACCTGCAAAATCTGTGCACAATCTGGACGACATAATAATTACATCATCCAGATTTGAATAGTTCTGAGAAGAGAAAATTCTGTTATACAGTAACTGCAGCGTTAAGCATAATCCTTTTGTGTTTGGGTAAACGGACCTAATTCGACGTCCAATGACATTTGCAAGCGCAATGAAGTGTAGCAATCTGCTCCAGTAACCACTGCAAGCTGTTTTCAAAGCAAGTTGTTGTTGTGCTTTGATATCGCCATGCTCACGCCAGCATTTTTCAATGTCATCATCGCTGATGATCATAGCCATGTGAATGTCTCTGTGATGACCACATGAATCAGTCATGGACAGATTGTCACTGATGACAGGATCTTTGAAGTAGTTGTAGTCTCTTCCTAATTCTATTGATGTGAGGATTCGAAGTGACTGAGCGAGATAGTCAGAGCCAATCAGTGCGATGGAAACAGCATTGAAGAGACAATTTCCATCTCCTACCGTTGCCAGGGGTCGAAGTTCGGAAAAGGAGGCTGGAATGATCTTCTGGGCTTCACTGTCAGTAGGCAATAGTTCGTATTGTGGTACTGCGCTTGTAAGTGTTGACTGGAGGAACTGACTATAGTTTCTTCTGAGCTGCTCCGTCACATTTTCTTGTTTTGTCGACAGCGCTTCCCTCAGGGTGTCAAGATCGGTTGGTGTTATCTGGAGAAAGTGTATACATTGTTATTACTCGTGATGGTAGCAGAAGTGAATTACGTAGGTCCTCTCTCTCTCTCACTTACTCACCAACTCACTCACCCATTCACTCACTCACTCATTCACTCACTCTCTCATGCAGCCACTTGCACAATAAACAAAACCATTAGTTAAAACACAAAGAAAAGTTGCTATGAGGCTCACAACTGAATGAAAGCAAATCTAACATGTTTGGGAATTGTGTTTGGTTACACAACTGATAATTCATCAACATTTTTTTTTTTTAATTACTGTAATAAAAAGAGGAAAAAAAAGCAAGTCTTACCTGATGATAACTTGGATCCATGATTCTTGCACAGGATACGTCTATCTTAAAAAAGAAGTCAAGTGATGGTAGACTTGGAATGAAAGCCCGATCAGGCCGCACCGTATTTAAGCGGAAATCAACGACCACCCGCAAAACGGCCATACCGTAATAAATTGCAACCCAACCTTGGGGAGGAGCAGCCAGACCGTATCATAGCGTGCATTTATATAGGAAATTACGCTTTCTTACGGTATGGCTATAAACAACCAGCAGACAAGGATTACGTTTTATTCCGGTTTGGCTAAAGTATGTTAATTGTGTTACCAAACACCGACCAATTAATGACCTATACGCTTTTTTCCGGTGTGGCTGGTCATAGGATATGAATAAAAAATGTTCAAAATTTGATAACATATGTTGTTACCCAGGGGGCCTTCAAATGTCTGAAAAAAAAACAAAAAATGAATATTTTTCATACATTACAACCCCTTCTACAATCACTTCTCTGCGAGGATGAAATTTGTGGAATATTGGTACAGCCAGAGTGAGATGTTTGATCATAACACTAAAACCACACAGCAACTAAACGCACACAATACTATTTCAGGTAAGTTCCGCACTTTGCAATCTTACTATGTTTTGCCACCCCACAATTTTGCTTCTCTGAAGCTTAATCTCTATACAAACCTTTGTATCAGCTACTTCTGTCAGCCCTAACTCAAGGATAACCTGGTCCACTCTTTGCTTTCTCTGTTCTTTTGAGATTGACTGCGGCAGTCGCAATGCTGCTGAGAACTCAAAATTTTCTCTGATGGTAAGTGTACCCATCACAACATCATCCTGTAATAGCAAAGTCATATGATGTCAATAACCTCAGCACAATATAAAGAATGGAAGATAAAGAAGTTATGAAACTCTCCACCAAATCAAAATAAAAACTGTCTGAAGTGAAAGTCTTCTAACACAAAGCTTATGCCCTGAAACTTTCGTTTCACAGACATTTGTTTGAATATAGGTGAAATAGTTTCATTTACCGACTTATAGAACTGCCAATAATCTATGCAGAGGCTAAAGAGCAACAACTATAAAATCTACCTGCACAACATAGCCAACCAGGCATTTGAAGTTATCTGGAGTAGGCAATCCATCCAACAATAAACTGCCAGACAGCCCACTTGGATCCTTACGTCCAGCAAGTACATCTAGCAATCTGAAAGACAACAAAACTCGCAAACAAATATTCCGACCTTATACATGTAACATTTGCTCCAGAGTATACCCATTTATCTTAGAACAGCAAATTTCTTCAGTCCTTAATTTGCATTATGTGAGATTTAAGAGCTTCAGTGGGGTGCTTCTTAAAGTGATACACAAAACAATTAATCAACCATCATTATAAATTACCATGACTATTCAATGTCAATGCTACAGTTCACATGGCTGTGGTAGGTTACTATAATATTTCCTTAAATGTACAACTACTAGGTTTCAAAGAGACAACAACCACAAGAAAGCAGAAGTAATGGTAAACTTTCAAGAAATGAATGTTAAACAGAGAGATTTAGCCTGGATTATAAGACTGACAATTTGTAGCTTTCAAGCTTTTGTCTGAGACTAAGATAATTTTGTTTAAAATCTGAACAGTTTCCAGTGTGACATGCTTTCTACTTGTTATTTGCGGTCCAAGTTTCTTGCCAATCTTGTCATAGCAATCTACATGTTTATTAGCAAATCAGTAGTGATGAAAATTTAGAAACTTTTTTTTCTTTTTTAAACTAATGCATATTACTGTATATACTTACGAAGATTTCCCACTTCCAGTTGGTCCCAGTATAGCATTCATACCAGGCCTGAAAATGCCACTGAATACAGAAAAAGAAAATTAAAGACAATTCATCATTGCTCTACCATAATGGCATATATATGTCAGACTTCTGCCAAAAGGCAATTGACGGTTCATTGCATTCCTGAGCATGAAGGCTATCAGATAATATTAAAGAAAAAGAAATGCGCCATTACTAGTAGGAAAATGTAATAATTCAATAGAATCATAATGGCATAAGTTACCAAATGACAGGAAAAGAAACAGTTTTTTCTTAATATCTCAAAATTGTCCAAAATGACTTATGCCACTAGCACTAGTGTTGAGCAGTGACAAATTGGTTTCCTATCTAAGACAGCACATACCACATTGTAGAAGGGGAGGCACAATTACCAATAGATGTAAATGAACACTGGGTTTCAACATCTATCACGTTAAAAAAGTTTGTGGAAAAAAAAAAGGAAACTTATTTAAAAGTGATTCAAACGAGTTTTGATTTAAATCTCTTCACTTTACTGTGGATGTCCACTGTATGTCTTAAAATCAAAAGTGTAAGTGAGCTGTGGATGTAAAGCGCACACACACTACAACTGAAAGGTAGAGTGCACCATTCAGCATACAGAAGGGAAGAATGTAGCAATAAAGAGGTTAAAAATCCAGTACCTGAGAAACTTACTTTATATTCTTCAGAATCTGTTTCTTGACAGGCGGTCCACAGGCAGACACCTTGACATCCACTTCATAGTTTATGTCATGGAAAGTCAGCACTGTGTCGCCCTGACTCACAGAACCGACAATTCTCTCAGCACGCTTTTTGGCTGACTCACTAAACGAGGATGAATGAGCGCGGGATGTCCCATACCTCTGATTCTGAAAAGAATCCTCCCCACTCAAGAGACCATCCTGGAATTCAACATTTCAAAAACCAGTAAGTGGTGGCATGCTACTTTTTATTTCATAGGTGCAGAATGCATTCAACTCAACTTTGTGATTAACACAGTGGTGTGAAAAGGAAAAAAGAGCAAATTGTAAAATTTTCACAGGGAACTCAAAAGCACAAAACCTAGAGGTAGAAACATATAGTGTATGCAGTCCGTTTCATGTTATGCCCAGCAGTGACAATTTTTGAGGTTGAGCCCTGCCTTTACGAAGCCTTGTTTTACAGTCTAATATTCCTAGCTTTTCCTGTCCACGTTTTGTAAGAAAGTTTCTTTTTCTGGTGTCATCTCTCGACAGTCTGGGGTCATTTTCCAAGGCACAGTCAAATGTGAATTAAGTTATCAAGGAGAGCATATTTTTGTAAGCCAGGGAATCGGTTGGGTGATTCTGCTCGTAAAATAATATGTTCCTGAATTTTCATTAAAAATAATATGTACAAGAAAATTACATGTAATAAGCCATGTTTGACTTAGTTATTCTGAGTAGTTACAGAAATTTCTCCAAACCAGTAAAAAGTACAGCAAGGAAATAGTTCAAGTTCAAGCTGTCAGTTAGGATGAGCCATCCCCCTCTAATTGGAGTGCTGTAGGGTGTTGTATGACAATATGTAGATTTATAATTTTATGTTGTAAAAATGAGATTATGTAGTTTTGTTTCTGTTGTGTGACAATACATGTACATGTATGTTGATTTGTAAGTTTGGTCATATGTATTGTATTCAACATGTAGATTTGCAATTTTGTTTCACAGTTTCTGACTTGAACTTTTGTTTTTGACTGAATTTTACATAACGGCAGAGTTTGAATCAATCCAATGTTTATTGAAGGTTATTACAGTTGCTTGTTGGTAAATTAAATGATACTGTAATGCAATTTCAAAAACTAAATTTGAAAGTTTAACAAAACAGGGCAAGTATCGGCTATGTCATGCCATCTACATTAAATTATAAATACAGCAATATTGCAAAAAGGAATGAAAAGGGGCTATGGTTCCATTATCATCAACCTGCGATCTAGAAACAAGTCAACTTGAAATAAAGAAATGCAGATTAACTATCTTATCAATAAAGAAACACCAAAGACATCCAAAACAGAAGTACATGCTATGTCACACCAAAACAGCACAGATATAATGCACAGCAACAAATGCAAAAAAAAAATATAATACATGTAAATAAATAAATAAATTTTTTTAAAACATAAAAGAATGCATAATTTCTAGTTCTATACTGCGTATCTGCCAAAACGTAATGCCAAAGACTAAACATGAAGTAATATCATAATAATCCAAAGCAAACAACAGAGGGTACAATTAAATGACATGAAAAACAAGAAAAAACTGGAAGAGAGTCAATATTTCTATGGTGTGCTGACACAAAGATGACAGATCACATCACTGTCATTCAAATTTGTCATACAAGCTGCAAACTGATTAAGCATGGAAGTACAAAAAAATCAAAATACTATCATCCCAGTGCAACATACTTTTTTCTCTCTAATCTAAAATGTACGCCAAGAGCCCGCTTATCAATATAATCTCGCCCCATGTAAACATTTTAACCCTCACAAATAATCCATCATCATCGCATGTTTTTACTTTCAATAAATGGTTTTTTCTATCCTGTTTCTTGAGGTACACCAGAAGAAAAACAAAGCTACTGTACTTCTAGAAATAGCTTTCTGTGCATTCATTTCATTAAACAGACCTATTAGCATTTTTAGACGCTGCTGCTCATAATTATGAGCTTTTTTTTACATTTGTCTAATTAAATTTACTTTAGTGAATAAATGACACTTCTCTGACAAAAAAACTTTTTTGTTCTTTTACAGATACCCATGATCTGTGCTGAGAGAATCGCCTGGGACTGCTTGGAATCATGAAGTCAAAAATGGAAAATCTGATTCGATTCCTGGTGAAAATGAAATCAATCACTCGGCTATACCATAACTAAAGTTTTATTGCCAAAGGAGTCCCTGCATCAGCCTCATGTAGTATGATTATAAAATCATCTCTTTCCCCATCATATGTGGATTTGTGATGGGTTGTTACTAGTAAGATTACTGCAGGGATGGATTCCTTACATCAATCATCAAATGACAACGGGATGATGTCGTAACCAATGGATTTACATAAGAATGGTGTCATTCCTATGGGCAAACCTACACATCAGATTTTCATAGGCTGGGATGGGATGAGGTCTTCTAGGAAAAGCTGCAACTTATGATTTGCAAGATACTGCATGTATAATACATTATACACAAGTTAATGTTTGGATGAGCAATTCTGACACCATAGGATCTCTAGTTGAATTATCATGCAATTATTAAACAGGTTATCAAACTAACACATGACTTTCATTTCCGGAATTCAATTGAACGAAAAGCAAATCTGTAAGAACTGCACTGATTCTAAATCATCACAACAAATATTCATCAAGATGGAAAACTGAAGCCACTGGATTGCACAGAAAGGATGCATATATGTCACCAAGATTATTCTTATTCATTACATTTGTACAGTATTTTTTTACTGCATGTAAAATACACATGTAATAAAGTTTGTTCCTGTCACTGTCAGCACTTAAATGAGCAAGAATTAATCTTCTTGAATTTATATGCTGCAAATTTAAGGTCAGCTTAAACCCCATAATATAATGAATTAGGATGAAAAATTGCGAATTCTAAAAACCACTACATACTAAATACCAAACTATTCTGCACCCTTTCTTTCATACAAACTTACAAAATTTTCGTTTTAAGTATTTTATTTTCAATTTTAATTTCCATGACAACCAAGTTTATTTACCTCATTAAATATGCATGAACTTCAACAGGCCATAATTCGTTTCCTAATTACCCGATTTTCAAAATTTAAATGGATTCTGAATCAAATGAAGAACACCACCAGCATGGATCTTCTTTTATGAAGCTAGATCTATCAGCCAGCACTTCTAGATCTAATGATGAATCAGTCAAGTTGTCCGGAAAACGGCTGTTCGATATCGAGGATCTTATCAACTTTATTCAGGCATTCCCATGTCCTGCTTGCTTTCATTGTTCACATAAAGGAGACACCTATCATGTATCAGAGACACTAAGTGGAATCAACAGTAGGCTGACTTTAACTTGCACTTTGTGTAAAGAAACTTTGGTTTTGACCAACAGTGAAAATGTGAATTTGCGTTTGCTGATGTCGATGTTCTCAATAGGCTGCCATGAGACAAAGTGCAGGAGATTTTTAGCATCAATGGACATGCCACCACCAGTTTCCTCTGTTAGAGCTTCAGTTTTTCGAGACAGAATTGCTGATTCAATGAGCAAGATAGCAAAAGAAAGTATGGTGAAAGCTGGGGAACAACTGAAAGAAGCTGTTGGAGGTAAAGATGTTACTGTTTCGTGTGATGGCACATGGCAGCGTCAGGGCTTTAGCAGCAAGAATGGTGTGGCAACATGCCTATCTGTGCACAAGGAGATACCGTCAAAGGTTGTAGACACTGAGACAATGAGCAACCACTGTGACTCGTGTAAGAAAATGAAAGTAAAAAAGTCTGCCGAGGAATTTGCTGAGTGGGGAGAGAACCATAAGGTGGCCTGCAATCAGAATCACGAGGGCTCGGCTGGTCAAATGGAGCCCCACGGCATGAAGAGAATTTTTCAACGGAGTGAGCGAGTACATGGCCTACGGTTCACTGGATATCTTGGAGATGGTGATTCCAAGAGCTATAAGTATGTGGCAGTGTCAGATCCTCCAATCTATTCAAACAAGGAAATTACCAAATTGGAATGCTGCGGGCACATACAGAAGCGTATGGGCAAGAGATTGATGGACAAGGTTGATGAAAACAAGAGCAAGACATTTATGGTGAAAGGAAAGAAATACAAAGGAATAGGTGGCGCAGGTCGGTTGACAAAGAATGCAATAAAGAGGATCCAAGGACATTACGGTGGTGCGATTCGGAAGAATGCCGGGAACCTAGAACAGATGAAGAAATCAGTGTGGGCCATATGGAAGCACAGGAAAGGAGAACATGAAGACTGTGGGACATGGTGCAGAGAAGATAACAAAGAAAAGAATAGGTTACCAGACTTTGTTACTGAGGCCATCAAACCGGTATTCAGCTTTCTGGGAGGAGAGGACTTGTTGAAGAAGTGCGTTCACGGAGGGACACAAAATGCGAATGAAGCATTCCACCATCTGATTTGGGACAGGTGCCCCAAAACCACATTTGTGGGAAGAAATAGACTGGAAATAGCTGTGAATGAGGCCACTATTGTGTTTAATGATGGAGAGTCGAGAAGGAAAGTAGTGTTTGAAGACCTCGGGTTGAAATTTGGATCATATTGTTCTGAGGGATTACGAGCGATTGACAGTAAACGTGTGAAGGCTTCAGAGACCAACCAAGCAAAGGACAAAAAGGAAAAGAGAGCTGAGAAAAGGATTCAGGCTGCTGCAGAACATGCTGATGATGATTCATATGTAGCTGGGGGCCATTAGGGTAAGAAAAGAAAAAGTTACACAGGATTTATTAACATTTTCACGTTTTTCTCAGAACTGCATTTTCGTTCATTTGTTGGCAGTTGTACCATGATATCTCAAAAAGTTATGGACAGAATTCAATCAAACTTTGCATGCAGCTTACCTTAAGTATACTGCAGCAACTAAACCTAAAAGATGGAAACTAAACTCATTAATATTCAGGATAAAGTCATTTCGCTTACCCCTACCCCTATCAAAAACAATTATTTTTCCAAAAATATGTTTTAAAATATCACTACATAAGTATTTATACCCTACCATAAATTTCTGAGGTTCAATACACTTGGTTGGATGTCATTAATGTTCTCAGAGAGTTTCAAGGGTGTAACATGATCCATTATTAAGATATCATGGTACAAGTGCCCCCTTCGATTTCACTAATTTTCATGCACGTCGGACCCCTTTCCTGCCCATTTTGCCCAAATTTGAAATGA
This sequence comes from Onchidella celtica, assembly GCA_963931925.1. Classification (NCBI taxonomy): domain Eukaryota; kingdom Metazoa; phylum Mollusca; class Gastropoda; order Systellommatophora; family Onchidiidae; genus Onchidella; species Onchidella celtica. The sequence goes on along the minus strand of OZ007568.1, from coordinate 17,787,704 downwards.
AAGAGGTGTTGATGCATGTTTCTCAGCTGTTTTGATCCCATACTAATATTAAGAAAAGGTTGTGGAATCAATTTCCTTTAAGAATCCATTTAGGGGTTTAAGCTGACCTTAAGTATGTAGATCTAGATCTACTCATTCTTTTCCTTGCAACTCAAACTATCAAAAATACGTTTGTGTGCAGATGATGGAGAGAAGATTGCCTATTAATAAAAACCCAAAGACATGCAGAAATAACAACAGAAACATGCCGTAAGTTACAACTCTCAATTGTAAGGTGTCACAGGTGTCCTGCCTGCACTTACATCCTTAGTTGTTGCCTTGTAACTAATGACAGATACACTGATGCTCCTCTCACTGAGCTGAGTTGGAGCATCAAAAGAGATGGTATCCTGAATGTTCATGATCAACAGTACATGTACTTTAAAATGGCTGAGTCTTGTGTTAGCATAACATCTGTTTACTTCACGAACCTCACGCGTGACAGAATTCTGAACTGGTTGCCAAATCTTCCTAATCTTCAACTTCAAGTAGATCTAATCCTTGCCTATTTCTGTTACACGTATTACAAACAAACTGCTGGCTCATATTTTTTTTAAACAATGTAAGAAATGCTGACAGATACACAAGCTCCTATTATAACCAGAAACAGTTTCTCTTTCATAAGGTAACTAACACGTGACACCAAAAAAAAAACAGCATTTCCATGCCAAGGTGGGTACCGGAAACCCGCCTGCAGTTCCCCACAGCTCTGAAGAAATTATTGTGCTTTTTAATAGATGGATTTGTGTAGTATGAATTTAAAGGCACTGTCAACAAGTCAGCTGTTTGAAAACTCTCATCATGCTCCCTTTATTAACTATATGTCTTAATTAGCTCTGAATACAATGAAAATGAAATAATTCTACAGCTAGAGCATGGGCAAGGAAGTTCATAATCACATGCCCCCTTTTTATTCGTACACCAAACATGACCCATGACCTTACCAATACCACCAGATACCACTTTAGGCCTATCTCCCCGTCGCCGTTTATCAACGTAGCTGATCATGGCCCTCGTGATTACGAAGGCCACGAGCTGATACGGTTGCTTAACCCGTAAGAAGCCAAGGCCAGACAGCTATGATTTTCAGTCTTTATTATTTTTTAATTAGACTATTGAGGTCAACCCCATTATAATAAGAATCTTTAAAGCTAAATCTATCAAATCTATATAAAAAAAAACAGCAAGGAAAAAAAATTCACTGCTGCGAGGAAGAAATGCCCAGACCTGAAAAAATTACACATGAAAGGTCGATAGTTCTTTTTGCTACTATGTCTATTCCTTTGACATGAATGCGAAGTATCGTAATTTTGTAATGAATGAAAATACATGTAGGCCTAAAAATATCAAATAATGCTTTCTCCTCAACAATGATGGCCTCCCTCCTGCCATTGTTTTGTTTCGACCATGGAGGTACTAATAACACTGGAGTGCGCATAGCCCTCTTCGCTTGCCCTGCGAGCCGCGCACTATTGAAACCCTAAGATGGCGGAAAATGTAGGGCAAAGTACGGCAGCGCAAGGCCCGCCCAGTACACTATTGTATGTAATAGATAGGGCCTAGTCAGCGCTGTTTTTTCTCTTTTCACGGTGGTGATCAAAATTAAAAGATAACAAACAGAAATAATAACATTTATGTTATTTACGGATTGTCATATACTTGTATTATTTTCTTTTAAAGTGTTTGATAATAAATACAAATTTATGATTTATGCTGTTTTTATATTATGGTGATAAGCTCAATCCATTTGGCGTACGGATGAGCGCCAGGGGTCCCCTCTGTCGGTGGGAGCGGCTTTTCAGCTGCATTGATCAACTACCGCCCGCCGTAACCTGGGCAGCCCCCAGGCAGTTGGGTGTTGTTCCGCCACGTCAGCCTGCTTCATAAGGTGGTTGGAGCTAGACCAAAAGTCAAAAAGCTGACGTAAAGTGTGCACCTGGCAAAAACAGAAAAATACTAAAACTTGGTACCTGGAACGTCAGAACAATGCGCCCAGGCTTGCAACAGCAAGATCTCACTAATATTGACTCCATCAGGAAATCCCAAATTATTGATCGAGAACTTCAGCTACTAAACATCGACATCGCTGCCCTTCAAGAAACTCGACTTCCCGACTCCGGGTCAGTCAAAGAAGAAAACTACACCTTCTTCTGGCAGGGCCTTAGCAGCGAACAGCCGAGAATCCACGGCGTGGGCTTCGCCGTAAAAAACTCCCTTATCAATTCGATCGCAACTCCAATTGGAGTGTCAGAACGCATCATGACACTCAGACTGAACACCCGGTCTGGTTTTACCAACATTATCTGTGTCTATGCCCCAACACTTACCTCCTCTGACGAAACCAAAGACATTTTCTACGAGGCATTGCAGAGGACTCTCCACAACATCCCTCTCACCGAAGGCCTGCTAATTCTGGGTGACTTTAACGCTCGAGTGGGAGCAGATCACTCCGCATGGCCAAAGTGCATTGGGCATTGGCAACATCAACGAAAACGGGCAGCGCCTTCTGGAGCTATGCTCCGTAAACTCATTATGTGTTACAAACACGTACTTTGACCTTAAGAGATGCCAAAGAACATCATGGCGCCATCCCAGGTCTGGCCATTGGCATCAATTAGATCTTATTCTCTCAAGGAGGAAGAGTTTGAGCTGTATAAAAATAACTCGTTCCCTCCACAGTGCTGACTGTGACACCGACCATGCACTGGTAGTCAGCAAAATCAAAATTTCGGCCAAGAAAATATACAGATCAAAAGCCCCTTCAATCCCTAAGATCAATGTAACAGCAATCAGAGATGAATCAAATAGAAAGTCATTTGAAAAGTTATTTGCTGAAAGCATGGATAATGTCACCCAATGTGACTCGGTAGATGAAACATGGAACACTCTCAGTTCAAAAATTCATGACTGTGCCATCAAGTCTTTTGGACAGCATAAAGTTTCAAACAACGACTGGGTAGCCCAGAACAGCGAAATTCTCCTACCTCTCATTGAGCAAAAGAAATCTGCTTTCAATGAGTATAACAAAAATTGCAATCAGAGTACAAAAACGTGTTTGAAAAATGCAAAAGCTAAACTTCAGCTGGAGGTAAGACGTTGCGCCAACAAATACTGGGCAGACTTGTGTAACAGCATACAAGAGGCAAATGAAAAGGGAGATATGAAAACCGCCTTTAGTCAGATGAAAGTAGCTCTTGGGCCAATCATCACCAAAAGCGCCCCACTTAAGTCTGTAAATGGTGAACCCATCACAGATAAAAATGAACAACTGAATAGGTGGGTAGAGCATTACTCTCTGTTGTATTCAACTGAGAAAAATATTCCACCAGATTTTGAGGAACACCTCCAAAAACTGCCAATAATGGCCGAACTTGACGCTGAACCTTCCTTAGTCGAGCTTTCCAATGCAATCGACCACCTGTCTGCTGGAAAAGCCACAGGAAGTGACAACATTCCTGCAGAGGTATTAAAAGACCTAAAAGGCCCACTATTACCACACCTGTATAATCTGTTACTGCAGTGTTGGAAAGAAGGCGTGATACCACATGATATGAGAGACGCCAAAATTGTCACACTTTACAAGAACAAAGGAGACAAAGGCGACTGCAACAACTATCGAGGCATATCCCTCCTCAGCATTACTGGAAAGGCTTTTGCTCGCGTCATCCTCTGCCGCCTTCAACAACTGGCGGAAAAAGTCTTACCAGAAACACAATGTGGCTTTCGAAGCAAACGATCAACTATTGACATGATATTTGCACTTCGGCAAATCCAAGAAAAATGTAAAGAACAAAACAGGCCGCTTATAACATGCTTTGTGGACCTAACAAAGGCTTTCGACACCGTAAGCCGATCTGGCCTGTATGCAGTCCTTAAATCCATAGGCTGTCCACCAACATTGCTAAAACTTATTGCATCCTTCCACACTGACATGAGGGCATGTGTCAACTTTGAGGGCTGCACATCCAATTCATTTGCTGTAAACAGCGGTGTGAAGCAGGGATGTGTTCTTGCTCCTACCTTATTTGGTATATATTTTGCAGCCCTACTCAAGAATGCCTTTGGTCAATGTTCAGGTGGAGTACTTATTAACACCAGAGTGGACGGCTCCATTTTTAATGTTGCCAGACTAAAAGCAAAATCTCGTACAGAGCATATTATGTTACAAGAGCTCCTCTTCGCAGATGATGCTGCAATCGTGGCCCACGATGAAACCACGCTCCAGGCTCTCATCAATAGCCTTGCCAAAGCCTGTGACAAATTCATGCTAAAGATCAATGTCTCAAAAACTGTAGTTTTGACACAAGGCTTGAGAAACCCCAACCCAATCATGCTGAATGGCTCTCCTCTGGAGCAAGTGGGAAAATTCTGCTACCTAGGCTCAACCATCAGTGGTAGCACAGACATAACAACTGAAATAAATGCCAGAATAGGAAAGGCGGCCACAGCTTTTGGCAAACTCTCAAAAAGGGTGTGGAACAATAGAAAGCTGACCATCAAAACAAAGGTACTCGTGTACCAAACTTGCGTCCTAAGCACCCTGCTGTATGGCTCAGAGACATGGACCACCTACTCCAAACATGAAAGATCCCTCAACTCCTTCCACCTGCGCTGCCTACGCAAAATTCTCAAGATCAAGTGGCAAGACAGGATCTCAAATATCGAAGTTCTGAGCCGAGCCAACATTCCATCAACTCAGGCTCTCCTAGGCAAAAAAAGACTGCGGTGGCTTGGACATCTCCACCGTATGGAAAATGATCGCATCCCCAGACAAATTCTCTACGGGGAACTTGCTACTGGCAACCGACCCAGAGGTAGGCCACATCTGCGATTCAAAGACACTTGCAAGGTCACGATGAAAGCATTCAACATCGACCCCAATGAATGGGAGAACCTTGCAAATGATCGAAGCAGATGGAGACAAAAATTGCGCAGTGGCACGCTCGCAATAGACTTCAAGGCAAAAGAAACATACCTGACAAAACGACAGAGGCGGAATGAAAACACTCGCCAAAGTGAACCCAAAAGACTGACCTGCAATCACTGCCATCGCACTCTCGGGTCAAACATTGGTAGAATAAGCCACGAGAGAAGCTGTCAGTCAAAGTGAAAGTGAATATTCTAGCTGCTAAGACCGTCTGTAAAGACGCTAAAGGCCATATATTATATATATATTATGGTATTTTTATGAATTGGTCAATCGTTTAGAAGTAAAAGGGAAGGGAACTGTGTAGTGCTCTTTTTACCGCATGTTATTTTAGCTCATGATGAGTCATGTTAAAAGAAAAAAAAATCAGCGTGTGGACAGAGGAAACTTTACAAGTCAGTTTCTCTCAGATAACCAACAATGAGAGGGTGTACATAACAATTATAGAACACATACACACACAAAAAAAACATGCTAAAGAACTGAGGGAAAGTTGGTTTTGCCATAGACCCGTTAAGATCCAGGAGCTGGTGTGTGTGTGTGTGTGTGTGAAAGAGAGAGAGGCATAATTATAATAATATATGTAAATCATAGGCCGAGATGTAGCAAATGATCTAGATAGCCAAGTAGAAGAACATCTTAATCTACAAGCTTGGCTGTACTCACTCAGTCAAGTACATATATCTAAAAATCAGAAGAGCCTTAGCCTAGTTATTCAGAGGTTTGAGCACAGCTGGATTATGCATTCCAGAGCTTTTCCAAACAAAAATGTATAAATTCCTACGGCTACAGGTCAATCTCTCACCTAGTGAATCTATAGATTCTAGAGCTATAGTCAATGCACTAGGTGCAGTCAGCACGTTGATGCGGTCAATATTTGTTTTTCCATACAGTTTCATTTACCAGTGTTTTTGTGACTAATCCACGTTTTGGGACGTTCTTATCAAGAGATCACAACATCACATAGCATATGACTGCTGTTTAAGCTTGTATTTTGCCTTGGATAACTTTCCCAAGTTTTGTGTTCGCACAACTTCCATCTTGAGTTCAAAGGTAAATATGTGACCCTACAGATTTCTCCATTTAGTGGTCTGGTGTAAGCTCACAGAAGTGCTCTGGACATTCTACTTCGGGTGGATTTTCATTAAAAAAAACTTTTTCTGGGTATTATGAGTATGATTATGCACATATGGCACTGACTGCACCGACATGCATTCATCTGACACCTTGCATGAGGTGCGGTCACTGGTAATTGCATTGTGACATCAGTGTTGTATGTGCATCAACTGGGATCACTAGCACCATTATTATTTATTATTATGATTACATGATGTATTCAAAACAAGAGTTCAAAAGAGCCAGTGCACACCAACTAATACTAAACAACTGAATTTAATGAGAAACAAAGAATAATATTGTGGTAAAATCCAAATACATAGGCTATTAAGGTCTAGTTTTATAGTAAATTCATTGACTTAAATTGAATGAGAACAGTTCTCCCTCCTTTTAAAGCAGGAAAGAAAGAAGGTAGAGAAGAAACAGAAGGTACAGGAGCAGAGGGAAAGAAAGAAGGAGTTAGCAGAGGAAAAGGAAAGGGAAGGTAGAAAACAGAAGCTGTAGTGCAACGGATATGTAAACGCTGAGGCGCAGTCCGTGCTTGCCCTATACAAGATGGCGACTATCGCCTTCTAATGCGCACACATGAAATCAGCTGTACGGACTCCAGTGTTATTAATAGCTCCATGGTTTCGACTTTAGTACCGTGCATGTCATAAAAAGTAACCATATCAAGCTTGGTGCGCAGTGTCCTGGCGCGCATGAGTTCTTTTATTGTAAGAGAGAGTACGTCATCGAATAATGCTTGCTCCTAAACAATGGTTGACTCCCTCCTGCCTTTGTTTTGTTTCGACTTTTAAACTACCGGTTGCGTTTCCAAGTTTGAAGGCATGAGTTTCTGTGCCGTCTGCTTTATGCACGGTACGGGCCATGCGGGTGTTGCTGTGCCAGTTGTGAGTTGTTTTCTTCCTAGATCTACATAATCTGTGTGCTGATTGTGCGTGTTGTTTGCAACCCGTTCTTTGAACGGGCCCTTACACTAGTGTCTAAAAATTCCTACTTCACTTGTATTACTATTACACAAACTATCAGCTGACATACTGTAATTATTAAAACGGTTATTTTGTACAATGCGTTTTGTTGGCATTCAATGAGTTAAGATTTTTTTAATCTTTACTAGGTGAAGTGCTCATTACTGGATTATTGTCATTTACTTTATATCCCAGCCCTGTTTCTTCACGTAAAGGTGCTTTTAAAAAAAGAAACTGCAATAATTAGGGCACTGTCACAATGGTTTACAACCATTAGTGGGAGCCTGCACACTTCTGTTACTGTTAGATGTGGTGCGCGGATTGTGACCCACATTTTTTTATTTTTTTTTAATAGCCCGTTCTACGATCGGTAGCAGATAAAAGGCACCATTTTTAAGCCGAAAGAAATCAGCACAAAACGTTTGGTTGGTAGGCCTATGGCAATACGTGCCGAAATTGCTGTTGCGTCGATTTCAGAAGTCATGAGAGATGGATACATTTTACTTTGTTACTATTAATTCTTAATTTTACACTTATTTTGTATTCTATTCATACTTTTTCATCATCTTGCTGCTGCCAGGGTAAAATTTTCATCAAACTGCGAATAGATACCGTTTGTAATCTTCAATTTTCGTTATTTAAATGGCTGATAAGTGATATATTGTGAACCCATGGGGTTTGGGAAACATGAAATGCATGTTACTTTTGGTCCAAGTGGCAAGCCAACACCCGCAGAGCATTTCAAAAAAAAAAAAAAAAAAATTACAGGCTCATTTTATTAACCTCAACGTACTCACTGGTACAGTGCACGCTGGTGCCAATAAAAAACTTTTAGTCTTCGGTCTCTCGACTTTCATTTTTTTTTCCTTCTGAAAAATACTTTCAGAATTCGAAGACAATAAATATAATTACATGTATGTGGGTCTGCCAAACTGGTGAAACTTATACGGACGAGAGGTGTTTGTTGTTGTTGTTGTTTTACTTGCTGATAAAATTCGGGCAATCGCAGTAGCTCCAGTGTACCTTTATTGATTTCCTTTGGCCCTGTTTTAACTTTCAGTGGCCAGGTGAAGTATTATCTGGCTTATGGCATGGACGGAATGATTACAATGTACGTACTGTATTATTTCCGCCCCTGCCCGTCAAAATGAAATTTTCAAGTGTTTCGTCCGGCTCAGTGCTGTGCAGGATCGGAGAAAGTTTTTTTTCCTCATTATTTGGTCTTGCATTTGCAAGGTGCGAGGACGATTTTTTTTTCTGCTTGGAACAGGGACGGATTGAGGGGGTTATTTTAATACGGTGCCAAAGTCAAAATGTAGTAAATGATGTATTATACATGTTGAACTTTTAAGAAACGATGTCGCGCCGAAGTAGATTGCATCTAACGGGCGGTAACTCCAATAATATTTGTTTAACTTTCCATGATTGAATTGCATTGATTGTTTATACCCCCTTATTTAAATCCAGTCTCTATTTTTCAAATTCAATGGAGTGGACTTTGGTGCGGTATTGAACTAACCCCTTTGTTTGTTATTTATTTTTTTTTGGAAAAAAAGGGCGTGGGGGTAGTTTGCAGAACATTATAAGCAAGTCATTCCCCGGTATGGAAGTTGTAGTTGTAATGTAAAGGAATTGAGATGACCTCAGTGAGGGAAGACAGACAGGGGGAAAAAAATTGACAGTATTGTGGCTTGTGTCGGAGTGTTGTGAATCAATTGATTCAAATCACTTACAAATTATATCATGACACAACAGTGTCTGAGAGTGACAGCAACCTTTGGTGTCCTTTGTGACTTGCCAAACTTACATGGAAACAAATAAAGCCCTCCACTGCTCTAACAGTAACAAAATTAGCAAATGCTATCTCTTGAGCTATGGTAAGAACATTCAGTCATTTTCAAAAGAGGATTACGGAAGGTCCAACAAAAAAACCCAAATGGCAAACAAATTTATAGTTTGATTTCGCTGATATGCATGTCCAGTATACTATGACTCAGTATGACACTATGAGGACATGATGTGTCTGAACAGCAAGTGTTTTTTCAAAAGGTGGAAACACCAAAAAATATCAGTAATTTTGTCTTTGCTTCCTGTCTTTATGGCTGTTTAAACTACGAGTAGCGTATTTCCATACACACTTTCATTTTCAAGTTTCACCGATCTTTGTAGACATTACTGTGCTACATGCAACATGTGCAGTCTTAAAAAAAAAAAAATCTTTGATACATGTGACACCCTATTCATGGCCTATTTCATTAAGAACTCTCAATTTAGACAAGTTCTGACAGGGTTTGATTCTTTTAGTGAACCACACATGCAAATTAAAAGCCGTATCTCTCATGATACAGATCTTTTGAGTGTATCAGACGGTTTGCTAATTTTAATCATTCAAGGATGTTTCCTTCACAACACCCTAGAAACTGGCACATTTTGACTTCAGCTCATAACCTATTTACAAACTATACGTGCATACGTCACATAATAAAGCAAAAGAAGTCAACCATGCCACCCGAGCAATGGCACTGTCAAGAGAAAAAAAAGAGGAGGCCTTGTACATGTATCAGCCTTCGGTTTCTGCTTTCTGCAGATGAAGATGGTCTATGTCACAAATCCCAGACTGGGAGATGCGATGGTTATAACAAGACAACAACCACGAACGAACAAGTATAACACTTAACAAAACAACCCATCAGACTCACACATTTATTAAACATAAGATAAAGATAGAATTGCAATGACATACATTATATTACCTAATTAAACTGCCGTCCACGGCCTTCTCCCGCAAGCACACTTCCTCGGGTCCACAACCCGGTAATTACTTCTAAAGACACTTCGGCCTCAGCCTCTCCACTCAGGGTCTTAATGACACACTAGTATTCTTTCACACCACAGTCTCTCAATAGCGCCTCCCTATGGCAATACACCTTAGCCTCCGATACACCTCACGTGGCCATAGCACGTTAATACTTCAATTCACATGAATATCTCATTCGCACAGTAATACATCCATGTCACAGTAGCACATCTTAATAGCACATTCACAATCATATATACATCCCTGTCTGTGGCCAGACTGCCACGACTCATGTGCCTCTACTGTCCTGCACCGACAGCTTCACTAGTGGCCTATGTGTGGCCTATCCCCTGTGCTCACCGTAGGCGGCTCTTCGGCCCGACCCCGGCACCTACAAAAATAACATTACATTGGTATAATACCATACCATTTCTAATCACTTCACCCCTCATTACAACTCATGAGGCGTACACACAATAGTTCACATTTCACTCACCAAACATCTTACGGTAACACCTCCACCGTATTACACCCTACTCACTCTCGCTACAAATCCATGAAGCTAACTTCCATCTATCGCTCATGGCGCACATTGCTATATACAGTATCAAGGACTTCCACATTCCTCACATATACTTATTTACATCATGGTCGTAGACGAATATAATACATCAATCATAATTATCAATCATCGTTCCACCTACCAGTCATCACTGGAAAACACTGTCACAATCTCCCGACTGTTCTCACTCACGTCCGTCCCCTAGGACCTTCTAACTTGCAGTGATAGTAGTACAGCGCTCTCGCCTCATGCAGACCCCCCCACTCACAACATGCACGCTTTTCATTACCCGTGGGCCGTGGGTTAACTTTACTCTACCCCCTTCCCCCGTAACTACTGATCCCAGCTCACCTGCTCGTGACAGTCTAAATATCCAGATTATTTCTTTAAGTTAGCCCCACCATTTACAATTATAATACATATTATATACTGCTGAAAACTGTGACATACCAAGTTGAATGGGATCCCTCTGTTTCTCAAAAACATTAAATGACATCTAATTAACAAAACATAATGTAATACATGCGCACGATATTTACGATCCAGGGTTTTCACATGCGCAGCTCTCGGTATAAATTCACAAAAAAGATTAAAATCTTATAGGAAAGAGGACTAAGCCACATACATGTACTACAAAAGAACAAACAATAGAGAAACAAAACAGATGACAACATTTAACATACCTAACCTTCATCGCAACATATTTCACCCAAAATCAACCCTTTACCATTTTATTTTTAATTCCCACTAACGAGTTTAATGCGCACAGTTTCACTCATTCTGCGGTGCAAAGCCCTGTCAAGGCTTATGAACCTGAGATTCATGTTAAATAATGTTTTGTTGTCCTACATTTCATCTCTGCTGTGGAGTAGAATGGGAGGGGCCAAGGAGGCTGCTGCCCCGGCGCAAAATTAAATAAATATATTTATAAATAAATTTGTAATTATATAACAAATTAAAAATAGCAGCAACTCCCCCACACTCACCCACCCCTCCCCCACATAAAGAAAATCGCTTAATCAATGCTCAAACATCCTACATAGTTTTCCAAAAGAGATGGGACAAATAAACATTGTTATTAACTGTCCACAGGTCAGGTGGTGCATTACTTGCCCCTGGCACTGGCAACACATGCTACGCTACTGTATCTCTCATTCTCTGTCACTACCAAATTTACTATTAGATGATTAGACATGGCTGCAGACACTAGTAGTTTTATAGTACCCCTTTCCCCACATATAAAACAAATTTCACACTTCTGCCAAGTCTAGATGTGATGCCCAGGCATCCCTGGAAAGACCAAACTTGTTGTTTTTTTTCCCAGGACTTAACAACACCCTCAAAATAAACTCCGGCCCCATGTCTGCATTGTGGGTTTTGTATGATTTCCACCGATTAAAATGTCTGTGTTACTGGGTGAAACTTTTGGGTCCAAATGTCTCCCACTCTCCATCACACAAATTGCCTTATTTTCTTTAAATGATGGTAATAATGGATGGCATTTAAATAGCGCATCATTGCCATTAGAAATGCTCTATGCGCTTTTACAGAAGCTCTCTCACTCACTCTTTCTTTCTCTCAGTCTCACCCTCTCTCTATCAGAGCAAATTGTAACGCAGCAGTATAGGCTGCAATAGGCTGCAGTTAACAACTCACAACAGTTCACAACTCACAACTTGTATTCTAAAGTATTACAATAATATTTGAATATCTATTAATATTTATTTAATAATGAATTATAAATTTTTGTTGGTGATATGGCTGAATTTTTAATCCGTTAATTTTAATTTCAATTTTGCCAAGGCAGCGGCCTGTACGGCCTGCTCTTTACAATTTCCAACTGCCAAGGTATCTTTAACATGCGCAACCTGCACGGTCCCTCCGAATTTTTCATCCTTATCTGAGAATACTCGATCCTACCCCCTAATAGGATCAGGGACACATAAATATGAGAAAAATCCCAATTTCCAACATGCCTGCACAGCCCGGGTTTTAAACCCGGTGTAACAGGCCAAAATATACCCCCCGCCCAGACTATACCCGGGGTTAAACTAGCCTAGCCCAGAATATACCCCCCCAGTCCAGATTATACCCCCTACTTTTTAAAAAAAAACAAGTCAAGATCACAGTTTATTTCAGCCTGTTCTTTGTCACTGTCATCAGATATCATAATACATGCATGAGCACATTCTTGACACCCATAAATCTTAATACAATTTAGAAGAAATAATAGTAACAGTTTATTTCAGCCTTAGTTTAAATTGGTGTACATACATACATTTTCAACTCCTGTTAATCATGATACATTTTAGAGGAAACAAACATGCATTAAAATGCACTGATTTATATACAAAAGGGTTGAGTATCCATTCAAATTGATATGATTAGACTTCAGCATTAATTTCAATTGTGTCTGTTGATATTATTATTATTATTATTATTTTGATAATTGGTTGGCCATGAGTGAAACATGCATTGTATTTTTTGTTACAATGATGCAGAGAGAAAAGGCTAGAAAACAACACACACAGAAAAAAAATAATAAAAACATATTAATAACCCAACTGACAGATGGTGCAATTCCATCATTCACTTCACATAAAACTAAATAGACACTAAATTTTTTCGTCTGATGAGCTCCACCTCTCCAGATCCACTTGAAACATTACAGAATGCTAACCAGTAATATACAATAATAACAATAAAAACACGAAATCATCTTATTTACTCTTGAAAATAAAGAGAAATATCAATATCAGAATCATCATCATCTTGGAATAATACAAAGATATAAGAGGGAGTGTAAAAAATGGCAGTGTAGGCCTACAAATCATTCTAGAATCTATAAGCAGCAATGTGTGTGTATCAACTACATATTTATATAAAATGTGTTAAATCTTTTCAACTATTCAAGTAGAACTGGACAGAAAGCTTTAGTGAAATAGCCTTGACAGTTATGTAACCCGACAGCGTAAGTCCACTGAGACAAAAGTAGTGCATTGTAAAAAGTAATTAGATCAATAGCATGTTACGGCAAAATTCTTGTTAGTAAATATTATTCTTTGATAACTTATTTGTAGAAAGATATACATTTCATGTACCTTATGGTTTAAGACACTGGATTAGTTTGCAAGGCATTTGAAAGATTGAACTTACGTGCTATAGTGAGCAAGGGTTCGTTACTCGCGAGTGAAATAAAATTTTAAAAAAAAAAAAAACCTTGTCCGTCTTTACTTTACTAAGCTTGACATGTCCCTTGCCAGGGGATTTAACAGCTATGTTTTCACACACAAAAATACTCTAATATGACTTCGTTTTTATGAGTGTGTTAATTATTTCATCCATAGCGACTAATAAGTGTATGTCAGTGCCAAACAAACAATACAGTGCACATTTTACTAATGGGCAACCAATTACAAAAACAACTACAACATGACAACGAACGTGAGTGAAATGAGGGTTAAAGTTCAATCATATCAGTTTGAATGAATATTCACCCCATCGCATATCAATTGTATAATAATGGACTTTTTTTTCCTCTGAATTGTAAATTATGATTTACGGAAGTCAAGAATGTATGTATGTATGTATTACTTTGGTGCCCGTTGACAGTGATAAAAAAATGAATGAAACTATGATTGAAATAAACTGTGGTGTTTAGGCCAAACTGTATTCCACCAGTCTAGATTATACTCTCATATTCAGGCAAAATATTCAAGGATACAACATTAAGTTGTTAATATTTTATTTCACCTGCAAGTGACATGCCTTTATTCACTATAACACATAATTGCAATCTTTCAGTTTCAAATGCCCTGCAAACTAATCCAGTGCCTTAAACTATCAGCTGCATGAAATGTGTACTTTTCTACAAATAAGCTTTCAAAGAATTTACTAACAAGAAATATTAACACAACATGATCCATCGAATTTTTGCCATAATATACTGTAATTACTTAATTCTACAATGCACTGTTGTCTCAGTGGATTTAATCTGTCAGTTTTCACGGCTATCAAAGCTACTTTACTAAAGCTCTCTGTCTAGTTCTACTTGAATAGTTGAAAAGATTTAACACATTTTTTTTACATAACAATACAGTTAGTACACACACTTTGCTGCTTATAAATCCTAGAATGATGTGTAGGTCATTTTTACAGTCCGTCTTATCTTTATTATATTCCAAGAGGATGATGATGGTGAAAATGATGATGATATTGATTATAAATATTCTCTTTATTTTCAAGAGTAAATAAGATAATTTCGTGTTCTTATTTTCATTACTGTATATTACTGGTTAGCATTTTGTAACATCTCAAGTGGAACAGGACAGGTTAAGTTCATGATGTGAAAAAATTTTAGTGTGTATTTAGTTTTATGTGAAGCATTTAATGTCTGCTGGATGATGGAATTGCACCATCTGTCAGTTGGGTTGTTGAAATGTTGTTGTTGTTGTTTTCTCCGTGTGTTCTTTCCTGGCCTTTCCTCTCTGCATTATTGTAACTTTGTATGTAGATCTGATTGTTCTGACATATCAAGCACATTTCTGATTTTCAAAAATTAAAATAAAATTCAGATGACTTTATACTTATGAGTCTTATAATTATTTCATACCTTGCCACTAAGTATATTATATGTTAGTGGTGCCAAACAAAAAGAGTACGAAATATGTTTAACTCATGGACAACTAATTATTAAAAAAAAAAAACAACCAATAACAATACCAACGGATACAAGTAAAATTTGTGTTAGTCTAATCATATCAATTTGAATGGATTTTCAAACCCTTTGCATATCAATGCTTTTTACTGCATGTTTATTTTCACTTAAATGTATCATAATTTACAAGAGTCAAGAATGTATGCTTCATATGATACCTGATAAGATAAGATAAGATAAGATAAATTTTATGACAGTGATAATGAACAATTTAAACTAAAGTTGAAATAAACTGTGGTCTTGACTTGTTTTTTTTTAAAAAGTAGGGGGTATAATCTGGACTGAAAGGGTATAGTCTGGCCTAGCCCAAAGTAAACCCCGGGGTATAAACTGGCCTAGCCCAGAATATACCCCGGGGTATATTCTGGGCTAGGCCAGTTTAACCGCGGGTATAGTCTGGCGGGGGTATAATCTGGCCTGCTACACCGGGACCCTTAGCATGAGAGGCAAGCACCTTGCCTCTAGACCACCTTGTCCCCACCTTTTAATACTGTATTATGAATTACAATGCAGTCCAGTGCATGAAAAGTTAAAGTTTATAGTTTATGACTTGACTATGTCGTGTAGGCCTTGTCTATCAATTACTCATAGTTAGGTATTACACTACAAAAGTACTAAACCTCCATGAAACCTTAATGGAGTCTTGGAAAGAGTTCCATACGCCCCAACCACCCAGACAGGATACCCTTAGCCTAGATCCCTAACCCTCTTATCCCTAATCCCTTACCCTTTCAGCCAGAAAACAAAGGTTCGGGATTAAGGATAAGGACAGGGTTAAAGTGAGTTTTAAGGTACATCTTGACTGAGAACTGTTTCTTGAATCTTGGCAACATCTTCAATCAAGGCAGATGGTAAGTAACAGTTTTCAAGTTCTTAAATGTGAACAGTTGTAAAAAGCCCCAAGAATACTCTTCAAAAATTTATAAAAAATTATAATACAATGTGCCAATTGTACTTTGTACGGTAGCCACCTACCACGTGGCCACCAGGAGAATCCCCTGAACTGCCTTTACTACCCTTTTCTTACACTTTTGCCATGCGTAGTCGTGGGTCGAATGGACCCAGAAGCAATAAAAACCTTCATAATTATCTCCTCTTTAGGATTTTATCTTGAAATTCTCAGCATTCCTCAATGACACCATTACCCATCTTCCCTATAGTTTTAAAATGTTAAAATATGCACTTGCATGCTCTCCAATGCACATGCATTTTTACTATTCCAACCCGCACGTTCTGGGATCTCACTGACACCATACTAGAGGATTTTATTGTTGGATTATTGTTGTACCAGTAATCATGCGTCCTGGGCTCTCAGATACCCCACACTCCAAACGAGGATTTTATCATTAGATCCCTACTCATAATCTTATGTTCTGGGATCTGACAGACATCATACTTTTAAAGAGCGTACCCTAATAAATTGTTCTTTAGAAGTGTGATTACACACCACCACGCACAGTTTTTGGCAACATATCCTACTCTTAACTTAGCCTTTCATTTCATCTAAATCTGAATCTCTGTGCACTTTGCCTATTATTATTATAACTTATTTTGAAAATCTGTAACTTCTGTGCACTGGGGTGGCTTGAGCTTTGAATACTATGTAAATAAAATGGAATTTCAAAATCTTACATACACTTGTAATTAATGTAATATGTGAAAGTGATGCCTATCACTACCCAGCCTCTGTAACTTTTATTATTACTTTAATTTCTTTCATGTTCAGAGCCAAGAATATATTAGTACAGCCTGGAACACCAAATCTACCTGGATTTAGATTTAGGCGCCTAGCTCTCTTGAGATCTAGAATTAATAGATCTAGAGTCCAGCCCCCTAAAAGAAAAACGTATGTCATTGTCAAGAGTCAAAATTAAAGCAAAAAGAGCATGCATCAAAATAAATTAAACCCACCAATCATTTTTCCTTTTTTTATTTCCAACCCAACATGCAAGCCAACTGGATGGCACAATGTGCAAAACATCGAGGCAAAGACCCATGCAGCTGCAAGCCATGCAAAAATGATCTCATTCACCATGACTGTAGCTTATAATACCGTTCCCTCCTGGCACTTTTCCTGCTGCTTATTAAGATTAAGATCTTCCGTGGGTTTCCACTTTCAAGCTATATTTCTCAACTATCTCAACTATTTCTATCACGGCTCCTTTCGTCAACATTAATTTATTGTTTACAAAGAAAAACTCGTAACAGAAGTCCAACCAAACATCTTGTGACAACAGCTGTTGCGCATGCGTACGAAATGGTGAAAGCCTCCGAAACCGAAAGTAGCCGCTGAGTTCTTTGGTTTCGTTTTATAATTTTATGGTCCATTACTGATTTACTCATTGCCAAAGAGCTCGCCACTTCGGTTCAGTTCAAGTTTATTATAGGTCAATTTAGTGGCCAATTCAAAAATACACAATAAAGAGGCATGTAAAATAATTGATTAGCATAATAATATACAACATCAAAATAAACAAAAAATGAGAAAAAAGAACTAGGCCCTAGGCCTAGGAGTAGGACACTTTTATTATACATGTATTCATATGTTATTAATGATACAGTGCATTTGCATGTACGGAAAGCTACGCTGATTGATGTATTTTCGTCTGGGTGACTTGAAATAATTTTTGTCTACATACCTACCTACCTACCTACACACATACATAGCCTACATAAATACCTATCCACATATCTGTCTGTCTGTTTGTCTGTCTGTCTGTCTAATCATTGACAGCTTGGTGTCTTGAGTATAACATTATGTTGTTGGGACCGCTAAGCAATTTTCACTTACCGGTACTGGGAAGTAATGGGTTGTTTGTTTTTTTTTAAGCTTTGTGTATCTTCATTTTAAATTTAAAGTGGACATAAGCAGGTGGAGCATTAATACGAACATGTTCCGCCAGTCCTCGTTACAGCCTACACGTAGTATCTGAGTTAAGTGGGTGAAAGTAAGAAAGCAAGAAAAAGAGGAAGAGAGAAACGAGAAAGAAAGGGAAAAAAGGAAAGATCACTGTTGCAGTGGGGTAACACACTTAGAAGAATAACTTATTCTATTTTTCTGTTTCCTGTCTTCGTTGTGAGACTGTTTCACTTATAATACACATGTATGATTTCCCTGCATGGTGGAGCTGCTATTATAAGATCTCCAAAATGTCAGTTTGTCTGTGGTTCTTTTCATTCATTGATCATGGCAATCATTTCGCTAACAAACAGTATAAATGAAGAAAATGCTGTGGCAAGCTAAATTTTGATACTGGATTGAATCTGGACAGTATCACAAGACAAGACAACTCCTCAACATTACAGAGAAAGAGCATAGTCTGCAACATTCATTCTCAAAGCACTAAGGCCAGGCGAGCGCATGCCACTTTGTTGCGTTGCGGTGGCGTCGCACTTGCGTCGTTGTTGTTATTGTTTTGTTTTTTATCGAAGCGAATGATCAGAGATGCATGACACATGCGACACTCGGGCAAAGATTGTGTTACTTCTACATTCTTTGCACTCGGGCTCATTGCAGAGTCAAAGGGAACATGAAAGAAGGACACAACTGTAACACAACAGTAAGATATGCATATATTATGCGTGCCCAGCCACAGTAGGTTACTACAAAAGTAGGCTATCTAAAATACGGTACCTTCTCTGATGGAATTACTGACGACATGGTGAGTCCGTCCTGCGGTGTAGAAACGAATGCAGACACTCAACGTCTTGAGTTTAGCTCCGATTGCACTGTTGAAGAAAACGTGTTCGACACTCTTACTCGAGACAATAAGTCCCTTAACTACATACAATGTTAAAGTTACCCAGTATATTTCTTCGACCACCCCATCATAGAACTTCCAATTCTACGTATCGCTAGCTTCGACAAATGAAACTGATCTATCTGAATTAGTAAAATAATTATACTTAGTGACCTGGCCTTGCCATAACCACAAACATATAACTATTCATCGGTGTGTTGTATACTCTTTTATCATTAAACCCCGATAACGAGGGGCTCCTATATCAGCTAAATACACTGACAAACAGACCGTTTAATGAAATGTAGAATCCTGCATGCTGTGTCTCTTTACACTTGTTAAATGCAGGCCTTCTGCTGTTGTCAAGAAATTAGATATTTAGGCCAACATTAGTCTTCCAAAGAACTATGAACAGAGTAATTTAGCACAAAACGTACATGAGCCAAATGCTAACTTTTCGTCAAACCTGGTCCTGTATCGATGAAATGGATTACATTAGATTGGTCAAAGGTCAAAAAGTGAACCAATTAGCACACACTCATAAAACGGAAAAAAAAAAATCACAGTGACTGGAATAAGCTTAATTCGTCACTAAACGCAGGTGTTAAACTACTATACAGGCCATAGATAGGCCAGCCGATTGCTATATAAACAATTACATGTAGATGCAGTCTAGGCAAATCACTGATATTTAATCAAACTAGGTGAATCACTGTGCCCAGATTACCCTATCGCTATTGGTAACCAGCATATCGCTCTCAGTCCCAGAAGAGTAGCCCATTTAGTTGTTGTGACATTCAGTAAGATGACCATGAACAAAGCCTGAGAGTAGAGACTGGATATGAAGTAGAAAGAGTGCAGATGAGAAGATAAGATGTACTTGTGATTGGCAGGTGGGCGCCAAGGGAGAGATGAACATGAACGAAGGAGGGTGTGGAGAGAAATTGGACGAAAGTGAAGATAATAAAATGAAATCGAGACAAGAAAGGCGGTGGGGAGAAGGGGGGAATAGGGAGTGAGAGAGAGGGTGCAGATATAGGGGAACGAAAAAGAGATGAGATAAAGAGAGAATAAGAGCGAGTGAGAGAGGAAAGGAAGAAAGAAAGTGCAAAAAGAAACAGAAAAACAGTGAGAAATCTACTGAAACAAATAGTGAAGAAGGCACGAGCAAGGGGAATAACATGTAGGCCTACGTAAGAAACACAGGGGAGAAAAAAGTATCCGCAAATAGTACGATCGGGCCCTGCAGGAGGACACATGGAGTCGGTAGGGCATTGGCTAATTCCCCAAACGGGATATCCCGGTGGGTTTGGAAGCAAGTGGAGCATTGTTTACAGATTCTGTTTTGCTCCGAACCGCCTGATTTCATGGAACATTGATGAACTAAAAATATAACACTGATGCCGGGGGGGGGGGTGTAGTGTAGTGTAGTGGGCTATTACAGACTGACACATAGGCTACTTTGCGTTCCGGTACACTTAAAAAATGTTTCAAGTGTTCAAGTTGATGTTCAGATTAAATACATGCAGATAAAAAAAAAAAAATGTCCCTGACTAGATCTGAATGTTAAACAAAACAACAACAACAAAAATGATAATGGACCCACATTTGGCCATGGTTTATTTTGGTTCAAAAATATGGTATGTTTCTCTCAATCCCAATTTCCTGGCCCAGATAGATGAAATTGTGTGATCCGTTGCTGTTATGAATAATAATAATAATAATAATGAAGATCATTTATATAGCGCCTAATCCAAACGAGTTTGCTCTAGGCGCTTTACAGAAAGTCTTGTTCTCTCCATTTGCATCTCTCTCACTCTCTCTTTCTTTCTCTCACCCTCTTTCTCTCACTCTCTCTATCTCTCTCTATCTCAGAGCAAATTGTAACGAAGCCTGTTAGGCGCAGTTCACAACTCACAACAGTTCACAACTCACAAATTGTATTCTAAAGTATTATAATATTATTTGAAAATATATTATATAATATTTATTTAATAATGAATTATAAATTTTCGTTGGTGATATGGGGGGGTATTGGGATAAATTTTTGGTCCCTGTGTGTGGAATTCTTTACCACAAGAGGTTCGAAATTCTGCCTCTCTAAACATATTTAAAAACAGGTTAAAAACATTTCTTTTTAAAAACTGAATTTTATAGCTTGCTATGTGGATGTATAAAACTAGTTTGTCTGTGTGTGTGTAAGTTTATTTGAATGTGCTTTTATGATTTTTTACTGTGTACAGCGCCTAGATCTTTTAATGTTTTAGTCCTGGCGCTATATAAATGTATATATTATTATTATTATTATTATTATTAATTTTAATTTCAATTTTGCCCGGGCAGCGGCCTGTTCGGCCTGCTCGGAATAAGTTCACAAGATGCTGTGTGCTTGGTTTTTTTTTTTAGATGTAAACAATGTCAGTTTAATAGTTGTCTGTGCTCTTAAATACATTTTTAAATATTATTCACAGATATATTCCGTACTATTAAAAGGCAGTTTTGAAAGTACTAGGCCATCCTGGTCGGACTGCACCACCCCAACTCCAACCCCTAAGCATCAGGCATGCTAAAAAGGATGAAAATACTCCTGCACGGAGTGAGATAACGAATATCATTGCACCCTGTCTCGTTACGTCTGACCTGATTACATGTACGCTGGATTGATTTGTACGTTATAGTCCACAACTATGGCATGCTTTCTGAACTTTGCGACAGACACGTAAGGGCAATGTCAAAGGTTATGTGGGTGATTTCGGCAGTACAGCGCTATGTAACGGAAGAACTTGGGCACAGTTACCAAGTATATTGCAAAAAGGACTAGGTCACGCAAAAAAAAAAAAAAAATGTCATTTATCAAAACGGTGAACAGGTCACGACTTTGACTTCGTGTACTTTCGTAAGGCATTTTAAACCCCCATGTAGGTTTTGAACACATACATGTGTACATTTGTACACATTACGATGTACTAAGTTTTGCACTATTCGGCTACCACATCACTGCATTTAGTTTTACCTTGAACGTAGTCTCCTGCATGTTTGCATTTAATTTTGTTTCCTTAATTAACTTTGGGCCGAGATCTTGTTTAGTAGCCTACATAACCTAAATTTAGGTACCAGTAGGGGAAGCAGGTGGGGATTTACGAAGACAACTTTGGTCATCTGAATGGAATGTTCCAGTTTTATAACGTCTACACCCTCCAACCCGGGTCCAAACAAGACTTATCATTAAGTTCTGTGGACGGACTGGCTGGAGGGCGTGGGGTGTGGTACAAGATACCCAATGGTCTAAGTTTTCTTCAAGTGCAAGCCGTACATCAGATAGCTCATACTGTCCGTCGCTGCATAACTCCAACTGGACAATATTTTGTGTTTGGATCTTTATTTTAGGAGGTTTCGCTGCCCTTGGCATGTACACCTCACTTTTCTTGTTTTTATTTTCCCTGTTCTTGTTTCTGTATGTTTTTTTGTGGTAGGGATTAATGGGGTTTTTTCGTTTTTTTTTAGAATTTTGCCTGGGCAGGGGCCTTGTTCCGCCTGCTCTTCTCGTCTTTCAACCGCCGAGGTATCTTTAACGTGCACACGGGCCCTCCGAGTTTTTCGTCCTTATCTGAGAAAATTAGGTGCTCGATCCTACCCACCATAGGATCAGGGCAAGGACTACTATATAGTAGTATAGTAGTCCTTGGATCAGGGACAATAATTCCCCCTGCCCCCTCCCAATAAATCCAACATGCCTACACCGACCGGGGATGGAACCCGGTACCTACGGCATGAGAGGCGAGCATCTTGCCTCTTGACCAACATATCCCCTTGGTCAATAATTTTTAGGCATGAGAGTTACTAGTACATGGTTTTGATTAGCTCAGGATGTATCCTATAAATGTGATGTCTTGCACTGATACACGTTTAACGTTTTAACTGAAAGAATACAATTAGTGCACTAATAGTGATGGGAATTTGGTCAGTGTGCGTGCAATTTGAAGACCCTGACCCGGACAGGGCGAATACGCTATTCTGCTATATCCTAGGGCTAACATTCCGTTAACTAAAATGGGCTTGAAGATACATGTAAATCAAAAGCTGCAAAATAGGATACAGTAGGTAGGCCTACCAGGATGTCAATAAACAGCACACCGAGCTCCCACCACAGTAAGAAGGTTTTTTTGGGGGGGAGGGGGGGTATAGAACGATTTGGCTTTCAAATGCGATTGTACAGATAATTGTTGTCAGATCTTGTCCTCATGGGCATACTTTTCAGAATTAAAACACTAGGTTACTCAATTTGGGTAGTTTCCGGTAATGTAGCCTCTTTGCTTATGATGTTCAAGATTACACACTTGGATAAAGTGGCCAGTCCAGTATATTTTACTTGATGTTATCTAACTTATTCACTTGAGATATAAACCAGACTATCAAACGGTTCGATTTTGACATATATAGTGCACTAGTTGCTGAACAATTTATTATCATTAATTATTTAACCACCTTTGCGAGGACACACAGTAGTGACTTTTCCACAAATGGAAAGACTTAGAGCTCCAGACCAGAGAAACAGAAGATTAAGAGAGAAAGTGTGCGTAGGCTATGTGCGAGAGACGTGGGGGGGGGGGGGGAGTTAAGAGATCGTGAAAAAGAGCCAAGGAGAGAGAGAGCAAAATATGTCTATATGCCCTTGGTATAATAATTATATTAGAACAAAAGAGACACAGGCTACACTGAACAAAATGAAAGACAACACGCCTTCTTGACACTGTCTGAAGAACCCCACCGGAAATGAAATTCGGTCGCTTAATATTTCCCCGAGCTGTGCGCAAACATGGAATCTGACCGCAGATCATACAGAAAAGTATCACAGTTCACAAACAGCGTACCTACATTAAAATTTACAGACTGAAATAATTTTCTAGATCCCTCCTGTAGTAAAAAATATAAAGAATATAAAGATAACAACAACAAAAAATGTTTTACCTGGTGGGATTCAGATCAGGTTATCAGCTAATCATAGCTATAGAAAAGGGAGTTACAACTGCGCCATACCATAAATTAAATGAGAAAATCAGTTGTATAGTTCTAGATTCTAGATGTGTGGTCCCCTCCTCCCCAAGTGTCGTTGACTGATGAGTGTTGCCCTCTCCGTAATCATGAGAGTATCAGCGGTAAAATTTTAGATTTTCGGCGCTTACTCCGCTTCTTTCCACCCCCCCCCCCCGTTCTTGAACGCCCCCCCCCCCTTTCATCCACCTATCTCTCCCCCTCGTATCTTGTCTGTGTGCCACCCAAACTGTATTCTTAGAGTTTTTGACAAACAAAATAAAGCCTCTCCTTTTCCCTTAAACCCCATGTTAGCACCATCTTTGCCGTGTGTTATCTCTTTATCTTATGTTTCCCCTTTTTAAGGCTCACTTCGATCTACCTACCTTTAATGAGACAATTTATACCACTGCCAAATGCAGCACTGCAAAACGTCTGAACTAAATTAATACTCTTCCAATGTGAAATGAAATAAGTTAGCCTAAAGCATACATCTGCCAATGACAGTGCTCGAGGCACCCAGTGAGGACTGAGCACACTAGGGAACCGTACAGGATTATAATTAGAGACGTTTATTACTGAAGCCCTCAGTGAAAACGTATAATACAACTGATCTATGTGTGTGTGTCAGCCAATCCCATCCCAGTGTGCAGGACGAGTAGAGAGAAAGGGCGAAGGTCGTGGCTTGGTGTCCTGTTGTTAAACTGTCAAACTTGATCCTGAATGAAGAGAATGGGGTAATTTGTGGGGAGGGGTGCATTTTTGTGTGCAGTGGGTGCAGTAAAGCATTAAAAGGAAATCATGAGAGAGAGCAAGAGAGAGAGAGAGACCGAAACAGACATAGAAAGAGAGAGAGAAAGAGACAAAGACAGAGAGAGGGAAAGAGTGAGGGCGGGGGGGGGGAGAAAGAAAGAGAGAGGGAGAGAGAGAGACTATAGAGAAAGAGAGAGAGAGAGTAGTAAAGAAAAAGAGATGGCGAGAGAAATGAGAGCGAGAAAGAAAGAGAGCGAACAGGAGAGTGGGTGTGAGAGAGAGAGA
Organism: Onchidella celtica; assembly: GCA_963931925.1. NCBI lineage: Eukaryota > Metazoa > Mollusca > Gastropoda > Systellommatophora > Onchidiidae > Onchidella > Onchidella celtica. Next base: position 17,762,766 of record OZ007568.1, on the reverse strand, counting down.
GTGTGTGTGGTAGAGAGAAAGAGAAGGGGGAGAGAGAGAACTGAGAGAAACCAGAGGAAGAGAGCGACAGAGACAGAAGAGAGAGAAAGAGAGAGAGAGAGAGAGAGAGAGAACAGCTGGCGTCCCTTTGAATGTATGGCTACGGTATATTGTCAAAAACCAAAAGCCAGACTGCATGAAATTTTTGCTCAAGTCTGACACGGTTTTGTGTGGAGTTCGAATGCTTCACAATGGCTTAATGAAGTCTAAAGAGCAGGAGGCATACGCAAAGTTGTAGGCCTATTCAGTTCAGTTTAAATAAGCATAGAGAGAACAATGCGGCTGTTCTCGCCGAGGGCAAAAGTATGAATATACAAACATGGACTCAAGTTTTGTATAGAAGGCTCTGTTCTGTAATGTTAAAGATTTCAACGGTTCTGCCTCAACGTTTACTTAATTAAATACATAGAAATGGTCTTGAAAGATAATCGTTCAAACACACAATTTACAACTTCTGTCAGGTGTACAGTGGTTATAATTGTGCTGTAGCCTACTCTCCACAAGCGTTAACAAACAAACAAACAAAATTTGTGTTGATCTGGATGTCAAGAACAACAAACAAAAGGGCTTTTGTTGCAGCTGATTTTCCCTCTAGCAATGCAAAAGAACAAAATAATTAACAAATACAGACCAGGCCCATGCATTTCTGCTAGACAGACCAAATAGCCACATTACAAACCTGAGGTCACAGGCTTGTCTCAGTCAGTCATGGCGATCTTTGGAATTCTAGCAAACGGTGGATGATTTTGTGGGTCCAATCACTTGAAACTGTGCTTATCAAATAGCTTATAGAACGCGCACTCTTGTGAGTGCGCACGTGTGCGTGCAGCAGATAGACTACTTTCACTACAGTAGTAACATTTTGGTGTGCAGGCAATGATGAATATGAGACTCCTAAACACACAGTTTTATGCTTTGTTACCAGAATGAATAGTTCATTTTTACCATGAGCAGAATCAAAATCGATTTTCTCGAAAACAACTGGTTAAAGTTTTTTCAAATTTTGCGTAGTATCATATTTTACAAAGAAAAAAGAACCGGCGTTGTCCCGCACAATTCATTTCAAATTATTACTTCTTTACAAAGTGCAAAAGCACGAACTCAAATTCAGGGTAGGCCCTACGAATAAAAAACAACAACAAAAAAAAAACAGTTCCATAAGTTTTCATGCGAAACAAGAGCCTAGGTCAAAAGGTATCTTTAGCTCAAAAAAAAAAAAAAATTCAGAAAACAGCGCACAGTAGGCACCTACACTGACGGACGGGCTGCGCTTCGAGAATCCAAGCCTGGAATTCGCAGGCGATAAGTAGGGGAGATTGGGGAGAAATGGACCTTTACAACGCTTAAAACAAACAAACCATAAATGACACAATCATGAAGCTTACAGATATTATTCTTTTATTTTTGATACATATTTTGTTCGTGGACAAAGCTTGTATGTTTAAACTATGAGATTTTTGAGGTTTGAAATGGACATGCACAAGTGGGGAGAAATGGATCTTGTGTGGGGGTGAAGTGGACCAGTGAAACGTACCGGCATGGGGAGAAATGGACATAGCATTTGACACAACAATAATAATAGTTCGTCCATCAGGTATGATGATGACCTTAACAACACCAGAGGAATAAAGAACAGAAATTGTTGAGAATTTCAACACATGGACAATAAAGAGAACTAAAGGACACAGAGGACAGAATGGAAAGACTGTTCTTTCATGACTTATGGCTTCTCATGTGACTGATAAGTCCTATTTTTGCCCTGCAGACCCTTCCGCATAAATGACAAGAGTGCTCCGTTGGTTCAGTACCACTGGGCCTTTTCTTGCGCCGTTCTCTTTTTTTGATAGCCTGCTGGACTCTGTCAGCTTCCCATGCTTTGCTGCCTCTGGTAAGGGCCGCCCTCCAATTTGCACGATCAAGCGAGAGCTTTTCCCACTCACTCACATCAATGGCAAAGGCCTTCAGTGATTGCTTGAGAGTGTCTTTGTAACGTCTCTTTGGGGCCCCAACATTCCTCGTTCCACTGGAGAGCTCAGAGAAGAAGATTTGCTTAGGGAGTCTGGAGTCGGGCATTCTGACAACATGTCCTGCCCAACGTAGCTGAATTTTTTTCAGGTGGCAGAAGATGCTCAATTCCTTGGCACGATTGAGGACCTCAGTGTCTGGAATTTTATCCTGCCATTTGACCTAAAAGAACAGGTAAATGCAAGTCGTACAAGAAGCTCAAGAGTTGGTAACCAGGAAGAGTACCGAGCATCAGCTAAAGAGGTCAAAAAATCAATTAAAAAAGACAAAGAGGAGTTCATAGGAATGTTAGCAGAGAAAGCAGAGAAGGCAGCAACAGGAGGACACACGAGGATCCTCTACCAGACTACAAAGACTCTTGCTGGAAAATATGGAAAACCGGAAGTTCCTGTCAAGGATTACAACAGGAAGGCTATTTTTGGAAAGGAAGCTCAGGCAAAAAGATGGATAGAACATTTTAGTAGCCTCTTGAACAGACCTCCACCAAGCAACCCACCCGACATTCTACCCGCAAGAAATGATTTACCGATCAGTTGCGACCCTCCGACTAAAGCAGAGATTAATGATGCCATAAAGCAGTTAAATCGAGGCAAGGCAGCTGGACCAGACCAGATCCCACCAGAGGCGCTGAAGGCAGATGCTGCTGGGGCTGCAGAGGGTCTGCACTCACTATTCTCGAGGATTTGGATCGGAGGCAAGTTTCCAAAGGACTGGAAGGAAGGACACCTCGTGAAGCTTCCAAAAAAAGGGGACCTCAGCAATTGTAGTAACTACAGAGGAATCACACTTCTCTCCATCCCAGGAAAGGTTTTCAATCGGATTATTCTCAAGCGAATACAGAATGCAACAGACCCAAAACTTCGTGAGGAGCAAGCTGGTTTCAGGAGTAATCGATCAACCACCGACCAGATCGCCACGCTGAGAAGTATAGTAGAGCAGTCGCTAGAGTGGAACTCCCAACTGATAGTGAACTCCCTTGACTACGAGAAGGCCTTTGATAGCATCGATAGAGAAACGCTGTGGAGAATATTGAGACATTATGGAATCCCAGAGAAGATGGTGAATCTTATCAAGAGCATGTACGAGGGGACAAGTTGCAGAGTTGTACACGATGGTGAGCTTACTGACAGCTTTGATATCAAGACTGGTGTTAGGCAGGGTTGTTTGCTGTCCCCATTTCTGTTTATTCTGGTGATTGATTGGCTTATGAAAGAAACCACCAATGGAGGAAGAAATGGCATACAATGGACCCCATGGACACAGCTGGACGATCTAGATTTTGCAGATGACTTGGCACTATTGTCGCACACACACGACCAGATGCAAGCAAAGACTACAGCTCTAAACAAAATTTCAGAATCTATCGGATTGAGGATACATCCTGCGAAGTCGAAGGTCCTAAAAATTGTTGCACCCCCAAGCGAACAAGTCAAAGTAGGAGATCAACCACTGGAAGATGTAGAGTCCTTCTGCTATCTTGGTAGTATCATTGACAATAAGGGAGGAACAGAGGCAGAAGTCAAAGCACGAATTGGAAAGGCACAGGCAGCTTTCACGTCCTTAAGCAAGATTTGGAGAACCAAGGATATATCTCTAAAAACAAAGCTGAGGATATTCAACTCGAACGTGAAGTCAGTCCTGTTGTATGGATGTGAGACTTGGAATGCGTCCCAGGCCTGCATAAAGAGAATCCAAGTTTTCATCAACAGATGTTTGAGGAAGCTACTTAAGATCAGATGGACAGACAAGGTCAGCAATGAAATTGTTTGGAAAAAGAACAAGACAGAGCCCAGTCAGAGAGGAAATTGGTAGGAGGCGATGGAGATGGATCGGCCACACTCTCAGGAGGCCAGGAAACAGCATCGCGAAGAAGGTATTGGATTGGAATCCCCAGGGCAAGAGATCAAGAGGAAGGCCGCGCGGAACGTGGAGAAGAGCCAGAGAAAATGATGTGCAACGAAGCGGAAAGACTTGGAATAATGTAAAGAGGCTGGCCCATGATAGAGAGGGATGGAAAGTGTTTGTTGGTGGCCTATACCCTGATCCAGGGTGAGAAAGGCAATGATGATGATGATTTGATCCTTAGGATCTTTCTAAGGCAGGCCAGATGAAAGTGATTTAGCTTTCTGGCATGCGATTGGTACACTGTCCAGGTTTCAGCCCCATAGAGTAGGGTGGGAAGGACCACAGCATTGTACACTTTCAGCTTAGTGTCTGTGCGAATGCCGGCGACATCCCATACTCTCTTTCGAAGCCTGCCAAATGCAGAGCTGGCTTTGCTGATTCTTGAGAGAATTTCAGTATCAACACGAGCCGCGGAAGACAGTGTACTGCCAAGATAGGTGAAGTTCTCCGACACCTTCAGAAGACTGTCATGGACTTTGATATTTGGGGTCACAGGATACTTGTCGTCTGGAGTAGGCTGATGGAGCACTTCCGTCTTCTTTGTGCTTATTGTGAGGCCAAAGTTGTCACAGGCACTAGAGAACTTATCAACACAGTTTTGCATGCTATCCTCATCGTGTGCCAGAAGTGCACAATCATCAGCAAATAGTAGGTCACAGACTTGAGTACTTTTGGTTTTGGTTTTTGCCTGAAGTCTCCTGAGGTTGAATAGACTGCCATCAGTTCGGTACTTGATGCTTACCCCTTGAGGGGGAGAGCTAAAGGCTTCTTGTAGCATTGCAGAGAACATGATGCTGAACAGAGTTGGGGCTAAGACACAACCCTGTTTTACCCCATTTGTGACAGCAAAGGGCTCTGAAACACTGCCGTTGCTTTTGACTGCAGCTTGCATGCCATCATGAAACTGGCGCACTGTTGTGATGAATTCGGGTGGACACCCAAACTTCGCCAAGATTTTCCAGAGGCCTTCACGACACACTGTGTCAAATGCTTTTGTGAGGTCAACAAATGTGATATACAGCGCTTTATTTTGTTCCATGCATTTTTCCTGAATCTGTCTGGCAGCAAAAATCATATCCGCCGTTCCCCTCTCTTTACGAAAGCCACATTGGCTCTCGGGAAGCAAGTCATTTGACGAGAGGTGATCAAGAAGGCGATTCAGAAGCATTCTTGCCAATATTTTGCCAGCAATTGAAAGTAGAGAGATTCCCCGATGGTTGTCACAGACTTGGCTGTCCCCTTTGTTTTTGTACAGATGGATGATTGAAGCATCTTTGAAGTCCTGTGGCAGCTTCCCTGCTTTCAACATATGATTGAACAACTCGGTCAGCCTTTCAATAAGCTTTTCTCCACCGAAGGCATACACCTCAGCAGGAATTGAATCCACGCCTGGTGATTTGTTAAAGGACATCTGATTTGTGGCAGTTCGGGTCTCATTTGCTGTGAATGGCTTGGCAAGAGCTGCATTAATAGGAGTCTGAGGGAGGCGGTCAATGGACTCAGTATTTATATTTGATGGCCGATTTAGCACACCTCCGAAATGTTCTGCCCAACGCTGAATTATGGCATTCAATTCAACAATGCGTGTTGAACCATCTGACGCAAGAAATGGCGTAGTGCCAGAGCGGGATGGTCCAAACACAGCTCGGAGGCTCTCAAAGAACTTTCTAGTGTTGTTTGTGTCGGCATATTTCTGAGTTTCTCTTACTCGCTCTTCAAGCCAGTCATTTTTCATTTTCCTCAGCTTCTTCTGGAGTACACCCTTACATGCACGCAGTGCATCAGCTTTTGCTGTGGAAGAGGGGTCACTGCAGTGAGCTTGGATGAGAATATTTTTTTCTTTGATGAGCACTTTGATTTCATTATCATTATCATTGAACCAGTCCTGGTGCTTGCGGACAGGAAAACCAACTGTGCTGCTAGCGCAAGAGTGTACAGTCGTATTTAGGTCAGTCCAGCTCTGTTCAATGTTCTCAGGGTCAAAAGTCACGCAATCCAATTTTGAGGAGAGTTCTGATGAGAGCTCGCTCTGTTTCTCAGCTGAGCAGAGTTTTGAAACATTTAGGCGTTTAGGTGGCGCTTTCCCTTGAGGGCGTCTATTGCGCCTCAATGTTAGTCTGAGCTTGCAAACAATGAGTCTGTGGTCAGTTCCACACTCGGCACCACACATCGCCTTTGTTACAAGGACATCCTTTCTGTCAGTCTTCCTCACAATGACATAGTCTATGAGATGCCAATGCTTTGAGCGGGGATGCATCCATGACGTTCTGTTTCTCACGGGGAGACTAAAATTTGTGTTGGTAATGAACAGGCCAAATTCAGCGCACAAAGTAAGTAAGCGCAACCCATTGTTATTGCATGAACCAACTCCATGAGGGCCCAAAACATTTGGCCACGCTGAGATTTCGGAGCCAACCCTAGCATTGAAGTCCCCCAAGAGAATCAGCTTATCAGCTGCCGGGACAGAGCATATGACAGATTCTAGATCAGAATAGAACTTGTCTTTGGCTTCATCTGGGTTTGTCATGGTGGGCGCATATGCGCTAATGAGGGTGGCTGACTGGCTTTTCCCAACTGGGATCCTGAGTGTCATTAGCCTGTCATTTATTTCAATTGGCATGGACTGCAAGTTTCTGACAAGGTCATTTTTAATTGCAAACCCAACACCATGCTGTCTCGGTTCGACTGCACCCTTGCCTTTCCAGAAGAAGGTGTATCCACCACTGAGCTCTTTGAGTTGGCCACTATCAGGGAGTCTGGTCTCACTGAGTGCCACTATGTCCGGGTTGTACCTGCTGAGCTCAATGGCAATAAGTGCAGTGCGTCTTTCCGGGTTGTTTGAGTTGTCCTGTAGTGTGCGTATATTCCAGGCTCCTAGCCTGAGTAAGCTGAATTTCTTTTTGTTTCGACCGCAAAAAGGGATCCCCACTGGTCGCGGTATACCAGTCAGGGTGATGTGAAGTGGGCTTTCTTTAGGGCACCTTTTCTAGCCCCTTCCTCAGTTGAGGTGAGCAGTGCTATCCTTAAAAAAGGCTTGCTAGCTACTGTGGGTGCTGCCTCCCCACGCCTCCACTTCAATCGACGATGAAGCGACCATAGCCCACAGCCACCAACGTGTAGGTCTGTGCTAACAGCTTCCAGTCTATCCAAACCTGCTGCCACCGCACTCGCCCATCGCCGTTGGAATTTTGAGAGGAAAGAAGACGAGACAAAGATGAAAGAAGACGAGGTGAGTGTTAAGACTGGCGCAAAGAATTTGTTTTTAGTGAGAAAGAGCTGCGCAAACATCAGACTCACTCTCTCGCCTGGACACAACTTATCCAAGTGGCAAGACAGGGTCAAGACGACTGGAAATGTATCCAGGTGCAGGAGGATGCCAGAGGGACAGTCATATTGCCTGACCGGCTGCCTGTAGGCTACTCCACAGCCTCGCAGTCCCAACTGACTAGGGTGAAAGACCCAAACCAAAGAACACCAATACTGGTGGATGCTCTGTGTCACGATATTCAGGCCAGAGTGACGGTATATTGCCATCTGCCCTATCAATCAACCACTGGCCTGCTGCCGCCAGCTTCGAAGCTGCGTCCGGGAAGTTTGCTCAATTCTTCGTCTGTGATTTAGGCAAACAAGCCTATGACCACACCGCTACCGGGGGCCAATATGAAGGACTCAAATACTGAGGGTCACATTGTGCCCTAGCATGTGGCCGTTGGGTTAGATGAAACCTTCTCCGCCCTGGCCGTTTGCACCAACAGGTGCACGCCCACTGATACCATGCTAGCGTACCAGTTCATGAAGCAGGTTGTACTGGATTACATGTTACCAGTAGCAGATTTTTCTGACCTGACCTGACCTGACCTGACACAACAATGCACTTATCTTAATAAATCAAGTTAGCTTTTAATGCTATTCTCTGAGTGTAGGGGCTGTCTGCAAAGTTGTGAAACGCATTGACGTAGCTCAGACAGTAGTGGGGAGAAATGGGCCACTAATGTGGAGAAATGGGCCTTGTGGCACTCATGCGGTCCATTTCTCCCCACTACCAACCCATACTAGAAAATGCTTTCAAACAGATAAACTTGGCAAACCTAATCTGTTAAAATGGTGCAATACCACTTTTAGATCTACAATCTATTCAGTCATTTACCTATCGTAAATCAAAGACGGCTGCAACTGTGTCAGGAAATCGTAGATGCCACAATAAAAAAAAGCAACTATTGGGAGTCAAAATCAACCCACTGAGATAACTGTCAAAAATCGCCCGAAATGGAAGGGGCGGTGTTGCGCCCGGTCTTTCTGCTATCGTATCGTGAGCAGGACAAATGTACACCCTCGCATTTTTCTCAAATTGTATTGAAGATATAATTTATATAGGGGGTAGCCCATTTCTCCACACTATCCATTTCTCCCCACTCCCCCCCCCCCCCCCCCCCCCCCCCCCAAATTGTGAAGCATTCCACGATTTGGTTTGGATTTATTTACATTTTTCCCGACGAAAGTCCGTTGGCGAAAGCTTGATTTGTCTTTTCTTTACACAGGGATTTTGTGTGTCACGATCAGTGACCTACATTTATATAGACTAGAATAATAGAAGCACGATACTGTTGCAAGGAGGATTGTGATGATAATAATAATATTTTATTTTGTGTGGCGGTGGTTCCACACAAAATTGCGAAAGAATGATGAGATTGAAACGGAAGCTATTGTGACCAATATGGCGGCAAAACATAAAATAATGCTGAACAATTTTTATTTCCGATTTAATGATATTATCTAGATCTAGATGTAATATATCCAGCTAATCCAGCGCATGTAATGAATCCGTGCTCGTTTACAGAAACAATCCATTTAACTGCACGTGTACTTCTACAGTTCTAGCCGATTTAGGTCCAGAGTCTAGACTAGATCTAGACTAGATCTAGAATCTAGATCTAGATTTAGATCTAATGCCATTGCTTGGATTTAGTTTACATTGTGACAATGAACTTTGAAGATGTAGACTCTAGACATTAATTAGATCTAATAATAGGCCTAGGCTACCCATATTATGAGGTTTGAATGAGAAAGTCTGCGAACCAAATCTGACCACTATCAGTCAAACACGGGGTAGGCCTATACTGCCATTGAAATAATGCGCCGATCAGCAGCACCCAGTCAGATGGGGTTTGGCAATGTAGCCAAGCGTCCAAAATTTGTTTCACCTGCAAGTGAGAGTGACAGTAAAATTAGAACTTGTTCAAGCTACCTGACAGATAGCACCCGACATGATTTAATGAAAAATGGCAACAAGCAAGCAACAGATTCCAGTTTGGGATCAAACTTATTTAAACATGTAGTCAGTAGTAATAAAAACAGAATCATCAGTCATGAGAATAGCACCTCCCCAAATGTGGACTCATTGGATGTCAAAAGACAGAGGCATGAAATCAAAGCTAACCTGTCTCCACAGATCAGGTAGGCTACTGTATGCATGAAGAACTTAAGAAGTGGTTTTCATTTGTAAATATTGTTTCTGACCTCCAAAAGGAGACCTAGACTCTCTAGTTCTATTGAACTTTGAAGTAAAAGTGTAGCCTACAGTAGTAAAGAGAGATTTAATTGTACTTTGTAGCCTACAGAGAGATAACATTATTTTGATATGATCTTGACTTCTTAGAATGCTAACAGTAACACGAATATGTTTTAAAAAATTAATATATAATTTTAAAGTGCTTTAAAATTGCTTTAACTTTATTTCAATGGCCTGTCTATCATTTAATATTTACATGTATTATTTTTAAAATGAAATTTTGTCATTTGATGTGAGGAAAAAGACAAAAGTGGGCTCTTACAATAACTTTGGTTTTTTTAGATCTGACAAGTCAGTGAAGAGAGATTTATCAACCATTGCATTGTTGGCAAGAAAACCATGGCAAGAGGCTTGTGATGCTACAGGTGCTTCAAATTTTGAAGATGAACCTGGATCAGAGAGCCAGGATAAATATGTGCTGACATCAGCTGGAGGCTCAAAAGCTGTAAGGTTTTAAAGGAAAAATTGTAGAGATTTGTTTAATTTGTTTTCTTACATTATAAAGAGCAGTTGTGAGGTAAAAGAAATAGGACATTAGTTTTCATTACACAGTGATCCATGTTCTTAGTCTCTAAGTTCATTCTTACGTACTTGGTTCTTCTCATCGTGTTAAGGTCTTCTCAGTTTCTGTATACAACTTTTATAAGGTACAGCGCTCTAGTTGGACACGTATAAATATTCTGAATAGTGAATGTGATCATTGAACCATGCATTCACTGTAAAATCATCCATCTAAAGGACTAAGTCACCTAATGTCGCTTCCTTGAAATTTCCCTGCTGTGTGCCTCAAATGGAACTCCTCTCCATAAAAAGTGCAGATTCTTGTTCCTCTAGCACTTGATAAAGCAGACGAGATTGTCAACTAAAAACATAACCGTGGTTGTTTACAATTTTATCATGTTTTAAATACTCAGTACATTTTAATGCAATCATGTTTTTTATTTAAATTTTGTTTCCTGAAGACTGATAGCGTTAACTGTGTAATTTTTGCATAATGGTTTGTGTTCTTATAAAAAGATAATTCCCAAGAGGTTTTGCATCCAGCTGAAGTTTTTTAATTATCCAATATTTAGCATGTTCACCAGTGAATTTTGATGTTATGAACCCTGTACAATCCATGGAGGTTGTTAGTTTTTTTATCGTAAATACTAAAAATCTCTGAAATCATGATTTTGTCCTCAACTTTTACCTCAGCAACGGAATGGCGATTCCGGCATCTCAGGATCTTTTCCAAGCCCTCATATTCAGGCTGAGGAAAATGAAAGAAATACAACAAATCAAGCAGACAACAATGTTAATTGTTGTAGAGATTTGTCAAACACGGCTCCACACTCACAGTATTTCAATGTCGTTTGGTGCAAACTATCGAAAAAGAAACATAAAAAGTGGGAAGGAGATGGTAAGGATCACAAATAATGTGGTCTTGTTTTACTTTCAAAGTATTAATTATGATACTATAGATTGCAGGTTTCATAGTACATCTTATCTCATCTATGCAGCTATTGTAATTTGGGCAATAAGATTTGACTTACTTTTAATCATCCTTCTAGAGCATTTTTATTTGAATTCTTGATGAACATTAATTTCTGAGCATGTAATGAATGTAGTAGAAATTAAAAAAGTAAAAAGTTCTGCTCCTAAAAAAACAAAACCATCTCCGGATTCAGGTGTCAGTCACTTGTGGAGGAAAAGAGTTTGAACTAATTTGAAGTCAGCAGTTTGTTAAATGGAATATGTACATTTTTAAGGAAAATGTAACTATTACGTGCTGCAGTTTACGAGTTTGACAATGAATAGTTGATTACGTCTAATAGTGAATATGTTCATATTTATTTTCAGCTGTGCTGGTCACTTCTGGGCGATGTGTCACACTTTATGATATGGAAGGGAAAATGTAGGTGAAGGAGATTCGAGCTTTGCATAAATGTATATATATCATCTTTGCAAACTTCATACTAGAGACAGACATATTTTATAGTGTAGGCCTTTTCCCGCTCAATTTTTAATTTCACTTTTATTTGATCTTATTTATAAGTAAATATAAGACTCTGGAAACTGAAAACTCACCCAAAGTAAGATAATGAAAAATCTGTGAAAGGCACAAAGTGGCTGTTAGCATGCCTATGCACTGTTAAACCCAGACTCAAACTCAAATTCTAAGTTCAGCTGCTGCTAGCTTTTGAGAGTAATATTTGCAAATTTTATCATTTCAAATTTATAAGTTGATTTAAATCATTACATCAAGTCCTGTGAAAATCTTAAATGTATTTCTCTGCTTCTCAAAGCAATGGTAGTTACTTTTTAACAGTGTTTATAAAGTAGAATGCTGTGCCACCCCGTCAAATGATATTTCAAACAAAAGGCAAAAACAGCCTGCATTATGATTTGAATGTTTGCTGATTTTTAGAATTTATGCTTGTTTTGTTCAAAACTTCAATTTTTTATCACGCAGTTAATTCTGTATTCTCAATTATAGAATTGGTAGGGGAAGCGGATATAGGAAAGCACAACTTGAGTCTTTGTGTGAAGATGAAACTCTGGTAATTGGTGGTAAAGAAATTCAGGTAAGTTTGTATGAGCAGTCACAATTGCCTTAGTCTAGCATTACTTGCACTTTGGGACCCCCCATTAATAGCATGCATCCATCAGGAATGGAATTTTTTTTCTCCCCAATAGATTGACATAAAAGAGTGGGCAAGTTGAAGCGACTAGGCTTCGTTAGTGAAATGTGAGATGAGGCACCATGAAACAACTCAAATTCAGACAGAGCCTCTATTGCATTATAAAGCAAAGCATGAACCAGCTTAAGGTGTTGACACAACAGAGACAACTTTGTCATGCAGAGTTAGCATTGGTTTATAACCTTATGGAATTGTTTGAGTAATATGGAATGTACTGTCAGTTCTGGTTCCCCATCTGCTTTTAGCCTTGGAGCAGACAGGTTTTCATTAGTTATGGATTTTCATGTGGAATAGTTATGATTTTTGTCTACATTTCAAAACTTATAGTTAGGAACATCTGAAGTTTGTTTTGTCCTATGCTTGAAAAGTGATGTACAACATGATTTAGACAAGAACTTTACAAGTTTAAAACAAATACATGTATATATGGAAACATACATACAGGTGCATTTGATTACATGTTGGAAATGATAAAGTAATTTCATTTGTCACTGAAAATTTTCAGGTCCTGTCAACTTTGCCTGAGGAACACTTCAAATCTGGTAAATGTTTTTCAGCAGCCACAAACTCTGAGGATCCTCCATCTTCAGCATCAAAGGTTCCAGTCAGAAGCCAAGGTGTGGAATTTGTTTAATTTTCAGTTTCACATCAGGAAATTGGTATTCCAGTCGTGTCAGTAACTGTTGACTTGTTTCCAGGTGATCTGCCAGCAGATAAAGGATTTGCTTGATATGTGACGCCCAAGTATTTTAATGTAAGCTAAGCATGTGTTTGCTTAAAATGGTGGAGAGTACAGTCAGTTCATTTTGTGTGAAGCATATGAAAATATTTAAATCTTTGCTGAAGTCAACCACATTTGTTTGTAAATTTGAATAAATCTCTTGCTTTTGATGCTTGAATGAAGTGAAATCATTTTTTCTTTTATATTTTTGTGGGTCAGCTTTCTCATGAGTTTATGAAAATGCTAGATAAATCATCTACTGATTTAAAAACAGTTATAAATTAAAAAAAAGAATGCACTTCCAAGTTATATGACAAGGTGGCAAAGACTTAAGATAGTTTTCTCCAAATGTGCCGAGCAGTATTTTGATTGTTTTGACTGTGGCACACATTTGTGCTGTCTCTGTAATTGTTTTCATTTGTAACATTCATTGCATTTCCTTTCCATTTCTGATAGGAATGTCTAAGCCTTTCATTAGCCCACTCACAAAATCAGGCCATGCTGGAAATATGGTGAGCAGTATTGATCATAACTTTGGTTGTCTTCTTAGGCAGCTGATAATATTTGTATTTAGTGGAGAGCAAGAGGGAGAGATATAAACTCTCAGATTTCAAAATTTCAATTAAAAAGAAGCCACTCCCCAAACTTTCAAGTCATTTTGCTTCATTTTGCCATTGCCCTATTCATGTGAGAATACAAAATCACTGCTGTCCAGAAGTCCAAGAAACAAGAGTGTCAGAAATATTGGAACATTTGAGTAATACATGTTTATCAGTTTATTGTTTTTAGGAGTTTATTACAACATTTAACTGTGATTATATCCATATATTTTCTTAAGGCATGCTAGCAAACTCATTCCATCTCAAGTCCAATGATTTCCATATTATCACATTGTGCATGTTCATCCTATGAAGGAGGCGATTCTAGGCTCCTTCTGTCACTGATTAATTGCACATATCACTCAAATTTGCTAGTTGATATAACTCCACCACTATTTGGTGCTTATATTCTGTTGGATGAATTTTAAGCAATATACACTGTCATTTTTGGTTGTTTGTTCTCTTCATACAGCTTGGCTAGTAATAAGGGGAGGGGGGGGGGGGGAAATGGCCAGTATTCCAGGGTTTTCCTCTGCTGTCCCTTCTCCCAGATCAGATGATAATTTTGTGATTCTGTACTCACATTTGTCCATTTAAAACTCTGAAAACTATAAACGTAATGTCTAAATGCAAATCAGAATAAAGAAAGAAGCAAAGAAATATCTGTCAGGGACGATGGTGAAGGGTAAGATTGTTTTTTATTTCAATTCTGTTTTTATTTTCATTGTGACCAGGTGAAGAAAGAAGGAGAGAACAAATCCAGCATCACTCCAAAATATGACCCCAGTGCACCTGATGCCTTAGTCATGCCACGCCCAAGTCCTAATCATCAGGTATAATTTTAGCAAATCACTTTTTCACTTCTATAAAATTGATACAGTGTAGATTATTTTCTGGCCATCAGTTGAGTTAGTGGATGAAAACAAGAAAAAAGTATTCCAGCATAGAAAAATGCTGCTTTAAGACAAACAAAAAATCTGGGCAAATAAAGAATGTTTCTGTCATGCTTATTGTTTGCATTTCTTGTATAATCTCTTTAATTGTGCAGATCCACCTATTGTTGTATTTCCACACTTTCTCAGTTTCTTTTTTTGGTTGTTCTTGTTTTAAATTTGGCAGTAAGTTATGATTTCTGTTTTGATATTTAAGTGCTGGTATTTTGACACCAAGCTTTTGCAAGATTCTTGCAGAATGAAAAATTATATTTGAAAAAAATCATGACAGCAGAGTGTTTATAATCAACCTTAATTCTTAATTTGTCCAGATTTTTTGGGGGCCAGTGATGAATCTTATAAACTCGGTTATCTCAATGTCAGTCCCAATGTTTATCATTATATGGCATTAACTGACACAGACATTTTTATCCCCAGTGGAGACACAACAAACAGGGACTGACCATTGTTGATGTTGTAGTGGACCCATACCTGTCTTCCAGTCTTCGTAGTCACCAAAGGACAGGGGTTGTCTTTTTATATGAATGTGTTATGGGTATGCGAGATTATCAAGGCCAGGGAGCAATTCTTGCGTAAGTTTGAACTGTTCCTGCTGCTAAGAGATCTCAGCTCAGCCTTTGAATATTCATTTTTCATTACCAGTTTTAAGGAGAGTTAAAGACAGGCTTTGGTACTGATTATGCTGAAATGTGTCACTGCTGAAAGATGCAGTAATAAAGTGTTTTAATTTTTTGCCTGCTTCTTCGGTTCAATCATTAAAATTGTCTTTTGTGTAAATAAGATTCTTGATAGTAAACTTCTTGTTTTGGCGTTCATAGCTGTGTAAATATATAAGTGGAATGGGAAAACCAGAATGGTGCTCTGATTTCTTGCGGTAACAAGAATCAAAATATAATAAATACAAGTTACAATAAAAAATGGAACGATTTTGATTTCAATCATTTTTTTTTTGGTTGCAGAGATGACATGGGCCTGGGCAAAACTCTTCAGTGCATCAGTTTAATATGGTAAAGACATTAGTCACTTCACTGTTTCTGTTGTTTTAAAGAAATCCTCTCATTATGTTTTTTTTTCCCAGCAAGTTGGATGTTTTTTGTTATTTAGTTCCAGTTAAATAGTCCAAACTTATAACTTTAAGAGGTTTAGTTAACATATGATATCATTTAAGTTCATGATTTTGCGCTGTTTCATTTGTGACTTTCTCTTCTGGTGATATTTTGTAACAAATAAGCAAACAGCTTCAGCACACTTGAACATGGGCTATAAAATGAAATTACATTTTCCTGGGATCCACCAAGCTTCTAGCCAAAGGAACTTTTTGTTTATGGAAAAGTGGTGCACTATTATCATGTCTACAGATTACTATATAAGATAATTCATTTATAATTAACCAGGACTCTCCTCAAACAAGGGCCTTATGGAGGCCGCCCTGTTGTTAAGAAAGTGCTGGTCGTGACACCTGGAAGTTTAGTGAAGGTATGGAAAATGTGGTGATATGGCCTTGACTAGATAAATTGAAACTCACTACTAAGGGCAAATTAGTTTGTGCACCAGCAGCTGAGAGATGTTTCATATATATGTGTGAAGCATTTGCTCTCAGTGAGTCAAACTGGTTGTACAAAATATTTGTCTAACGATTTTTGTGAAGTGTAGCTGGCCCACATTCCCACTTAGGGTAACAGTTCTATAAGCATTATGCATTCTTTGATAGAAGAATGTCCATGATAAACTTCTACAATGGTCTTGGCACCATGCAGTTTTGATTTTATTGTTATTTTTGCCGTGTGAATAAATACATTCTGGTCAAAGGGAATTTCTCTCAACCCTGTGTGTTGTGATGTACTTTGTTTTGCTGTTTATTTCACAGACATTTGTTTTTATTCTTTATCACATGGTCAACTGTCAAGGTTAAGTTTTTATGTAGAATCTTTCTTTTCTGATTGGATGGACTAGCATCTTAATTATTCTATCAAGAATGTAAACCAAAAGAAATGATTGGCACATTATACTAGTCTGTAATTGATTCCAGAGTTAGGGTTATCTGTAATAACATTCGGAATATCTGTATGTCTCATTTGTTGCTGTTTGCAACATCATTGTGATTTATTTTAGATCACTGACTACTTTTGTCTTGTTTTTATTGGTAGAACTGGTACCTGGAGTTTAAGAAATGGCTTGGGACAGAAAGGCTGAGTGTGTATGCTGTATCAGCAGATAAAAAAGCAGAGGTAAGCAAACCTCTCTCTAGAGAGAGAGAGAGAGGCATACTATATGCAAAAAAAAACGATAGGCTAAACTGGAGACATGTAACCACATTATGACCTTGCTAAGACAAAACCCTCATTTGAAGACTACTGAAGGAAATGCTCAGCTGTATTGTTCTTTCCAACATTAATGTCTTTCAGCTCAGCGTCAGAACATTGAAATCAGCAGTTCAGTGGAACAGTGATATACAGTGTATCAACCATTTGTCATGAAATTACACCGTTGGGACATATTCAAAAGAGAATACTGTACAATACATGTTTTCCAATCAAGGGTTGTTTGTGATATGTAAAGGCACAGGTCAGCAATTGTTTTTGTTCCGTATCTTGCTCTTCAGACCTCATCCATAGTTAGAATTTAACTTGTCTAAATGAACTCCAGGTTCAAGATGTGAATTTTGTCTTCCAAGTGATTTTAAACATGAAACATTGAAGTGATTCAAATGACGGATTTGTTCTTCTAGGATTTTGTTAATTCAGCCGTTCATCCAGTCCTTGTGATATCATATGAGATGTTCGTTCGATCGTACGAGCTGATCAAGCAGGTGCCATTTGACCTCATAATCTGTGACGAAGGCCATCGCCTGAAAAATACAGCCATCAAAACCACAGCAGTAAGTTTTGGTTTTTATTTGTATAACGAAGAGGAAAGTCAAATAATGTCCCATAAGAACGGCTAGACAGGTTTGAGTTTCCATATTAATAAATTCTTTTCCTTATTCTTATTTTGCATAGTTCATTGTTGGAAACAGAAATTAATTCTGAATTTTATCAGGGCAGAAACACCTAATCTGCTGATTTAAACAATGAGATTTCAGACTTATAGTATTTAGCTTATTGAGCTATGAATTCAGTGCATTCACCACCTATAAGCCAGTAGACTGTTGTTTTTTTAATTCAAGACTTTGTTTTCATGAAAAGCTCATTGCACAGTGTGAAAATGGACAGTATTGTCAATAATCAAGCATTTTCAAAACAATAGGTATGTTTGCATCTGTAATACCTGTCGTGGTAAAGCAATATGTGTCTTATATTTATTTTCTTCAGCTGATTATGAGTTTGCCATGCAGGAGAAGAGTTGTCCTCACAGGCACACCTGTTCAGAATGACCTTCAGGAGTTTTACTCTATTGTAGAATTTTGTAACCCTGGAGTTCTGGGTAAGCATTGATTCAGTCCAACTTGTCGTACAATGCATTGTTGTCATATGCTTCTCATGGACTTGTTATTGTGTTATTTTAATGTTATTTCAATGTATCATGTAGGTACAGTGCACTCTCCCGATAACGACATGGCTCGGGACCAGAGGTGCATGTCGTTATCGGGAACATGTCGTTATTCGGAGATTTTCAAGATGGCGGAAAAAGGGGTGTGGTTAGACCCTTAGAATGTAACGTACCAACCATAGTGGGTGATCAGTGATCGGACTTTCCAAACATGTAAAATACACGAAGTGTGTGTGTGTGTTGTGTGTGTTGTTTTGTTAATGTCTTTGTGTCCACATCAGCCAGAATTTGCAGCTTGGCATCTATTGTCAGTATCTTTCTTTTTTTAACAGCAGCTGTCGACATCTTGGGGTGCGTTATTGTTCTCGGGTGAATACAATCGATTCAGCGGTCAGCGATGTGATGACTGACTCATTTAATGCGCGTCACCCTTTTTGTTCCGACGACAATAGACACAGGTGTGTTTTCATTGGCCGATAACAAAGCGATCTCATTGGCCGATAACAAAGCGATCTCATTGGCTATGAGGTGCCTCTGGTAGGACATTTCATTGGTCGGAAAAGAAGTGTTTTTATTGGCTCAGAGAATGAAATGAAACTGACCGGAAACAATATTTTAGCTATTTTTATTTTTGTATCTAGCAAAGTCACAGCCGATTATTGCTAACTCAATGTCGTTATCCGGAGAGTGGTCTAAAAAGTATGTCGCTATTTAGAGAGTTTTATTACTAATAACATATAGTAAAAAAATCGGGACCGGGGGTCAATGTCGTTATCGGGAGAATGTCGTTATTCGGAGATGTCGTAATCGGGAGAGTGCACTGTAGTTCTAGCTTTCCTGAACTCATAATTTCAAAATAATCTGCACTTTCCTCAAATACATGTAAAATTTATCATTGACAGATGGCTTCTGTATTATGACGATTGTTGTGCAGCTTCATAAAGGATTGGATGAAATGTGCAGAATATTAGATTTTAAATCCTCTGTCATTTGCATCAGTAACATAAATGAGAAATAAATTAATGATAATATAATATGGTAATGGAGGCCAAAATATCATTGCTGACATACTATATTGTGTGCACAACAAAGGAAACTGTGGCAAAAAAAAAAGAAAACAAGATTTAACTTTGTTCTCAGCCCTGCTGCAACCCTGCAGATTTCTAGTGTTTCTTAAATTAAAAAGTGTTTTGAATGCACAACACAGGCACAAGTGCTGCATTTCGCCGTGTGTATGAAGATCCTATAGTAGCATCCAGACAACCTAAAGCAACAACTGAACAACAAGAGTTGGGAGCTGACAGAGCAGAAGAACTGACTCGCCTGACACAGATGTTTGTGCTGAGGAGAACACAAGACATCAACAATGATTATTTACCCCCTAAAGGTTTGTTTATTAAAACTCTGAGGGTGGAGAAGATATTACCCAAAATAAATTCAACTGCCCAATTTTGTCCATATTGTTGATGTTAGTTTGTGTTTAAGGTTCACAGCATGGCAGCACAATAGTGATTTTGTGAATCCAGGATAGTTTATGTATTGTCTAATTGCCATAGCATGAAGACTTGTAATTCAGAGACAAGGTGCAAATGCAATAACCAACACCCTCAAATGCATGTAACCATTAATACTGTTTTAGTAGAGGTGAACCAAGATAAGAAAAGTCATGTTAACACTTACAAAAAAGCCTTTAAAGAGGTGAAACAGGACAGTTATTGACTTTCAAATGTTATAAAGTTGTATTCCTTTAAAATTGACATAGGACTTATGATGGACGAGGAATTTCTTCATAGTTGAGTATCAACAGTAATTTAGTACATGTGTCAATGCTGAAATTATCTGAATTCAGCACCATTCTGCCGTGAATATTGAATAGTTTGTGCTGAAAGCTATTAGGAATGAAATAATTGATACTCTAAAATTTTAGACTTAACTTGTGTACTGAATGTCAATTATGTTTTCTTCATTTATTGTAGTGGAACTGGTATTGTTCTGTCGTCCATCCATTCTTCAACTGACCCTGTACCGCCAGCTGATCCACTCAAAGTTGATCAGAAGGTGCCTGGCTGGTAACTTGGTGGGGTCCCCACATCTCATCTGTATTGGTGCCCTGAAGCAACTGTGTAACCATCCAGGGCTTGTATACCGTAAGGCTGCTGAAGCCAAGCTTAGAAAGGAAGAGAGTCAAAGTGGTGATCATTTAACAGATGCAAGTCAGGATAGTTGGGAAGTATGACATTTATTCACTTTCCCTTCCCCACCTACATCTTTTACATCTTTTCCTTTTGTTTATTTGTGTTTCTTCGTGTATCAGTTTTTGGAGTTGAAAACAAGAACGTGGGATTTGTTTGTAAATATTGGAAAACCTTTCTGCAGAAGACAAGCAGCTGCAGGAAATTTGTATTAAAACATTGGACTCTTTGCTTAGTGTGATGATCGCTAACCAACCAGTGAAACGAAACTTAACAATACACCGTATGGGAGCACTGAACATTTGCTCACCTCCAGTTTCAAATTTGATGTATCCTTCTATAGGAATCTTACTTCTTGGGGACAGTGAAGGTTCATCTCATCACAGTCTACAAGAGAGAAATTGTCTTCAGAGAACAAGTCAAGATGTTCACTGTGACAACTGTTCAGATACAAATATTATGAGTGATAGTTTGATGAAATTCCTATTTTGCTAATGACTTTTATGAGCTGCATTGACCATGAAAATATATCTATGATCTTCTCCATAAATTTGGAACCTTGTAGTTATCCTCTCCTAATCCATTTGAATTGTATTGATGCCCATGGAGATCACTTGTCACAATCTTCAGGACTCTGTATACGATGGTCTTCTTGCCTACTTCTCTGACACATTTGATGCTAGTGTGGTGAGTGTAATGGATTCGGGGAAATTGCAAGTCTTATCTGGGCTTTTATCTGCCATCTGGGAACATTCGTCCACAGAGAAAGTGGTGCTTGTGTCTAACCACACAAAGGTTTGTTATCACAAAACATAGAAATAGTTTTTATAGAATTTGAATTTGTTGAAAACCTGAGTTCTTCCAAAACATTTATCTGAACTGAATTTCTTTCATTTTCCTATTAGCAATTGATTTAGGTCAGTAAATTTTCTGTAACAACCATACGTGTATCTTCCTGGTAAAAAGTAAATTGTACTCATTCTAAAAGTTGTGCAGCTTCTTAAAATCCATGTTTAAATTAATGTCTTGTTATACAGTATTCTTGATAGCCCTATCCCTCTGTATGCTCTAGCAGCGGTTCCTTTATAAGGCTGTATCACACAACAACCTTTATGTGATATTTGAATGTCATATGAAGTTAACTGACTCTCTGCTACAAGCCGCTCTGAGCGGTTCATCCGAAAAATAACCCACTTCAAATAATAAATTCATTGTTTAAATACATATAATTTGGCATTTAACAATATTTTTTAAGGGTCCTATCCACTGGTGTCAGTGGCATCCCTATCGTTGATCATCATTTTTCAAAGAGGACAGTACGAGAACTCTTGTTTTCTGAAGGAAACTATATTTAGTTGGGAAACTAGTTGGGAGTGAATCAATTAATTTGTTTCGTTGCAATACAGTAACAGCAAAGATATTTCAGTTTTATTTCTCACTGCTGCCCCATATGAAAATTTAAGGCTGTTATTCCCTTTACATGCCCAGTTTTTAGGAAGGTTAATATTACTTACCTGTAGCCTTCTATTTAACTCGATGGAAAACAGTGCCGTAAATTCACTTTTCAGCATAAGGCAACTGTGCCCAGAACTGTCCAATGTCAGATACACATGTCTAGTCCAGGTGACTGTCTATATAGGGACGATTTTTTTTTGTTGTCTCCCCAGACCCTAGATTTTCTTCAGGTATTCTGTGACAGTCAGGGATTTAGTTATCTCCGATTGGATGGGCAGACACCGACAGCACAGAGACAGGACATTATTAACAGATTTAACAACAAATTCTCTCCATTTAGTAAGAAGATTCATTGTTATTACTTCTACCTTTATTCATCTCTTCCTCTATTCACTGTGGAATTTATCTGAAACTAACAGTGATAATTCATAGAATTTTAAATGATGTGATAATGAGCTGAAAATATGAAGTCAGTGACAAAGAAGAAGAATATTGCAAAAAAAATTGTGCGAAGCAAATGTCAAAAGATAAGATGCTTAGCAAACATTTTGTGTCAGGAATCATCAAGACACTTATGAGATCTGAGATACTGTTTAAATTATTCATATATACATAAAGTGACAAGAAATTCGGTTATTCAGGTATTATCATCATCCAACTCTTAATCTGTATCACCACTTATGTCATTTTTTTTTAAAAATGAAACTGCTTGGCCAAATTGATATTCTTGTTTCCTTACTGAAGGGTGCATTATTTACTTGTTCTTGTCAATTTGCAGGGGTTTTTCTGTTAAGTTCCAAAGCTGGTGGTGTTGGGCTGAATTTGGTGGGAGCATCAAGGCTGATTCTGTATGATGTTGACTGGAACCCAGCCAATGATTTACAGGTATCTATATCTTAATCAAGCCTCATAATATGGGACCTATATTATGTGGCTTGATTAAACGCACAATGTAACTTGTTTGAATGAGCAGCTCGTACCCAGTTTACCTTATGATTGTTTATGTGATACTTTTCTCTGTATCCTGTACATCTTCACATATAAGTCAAATCACAAAATGAAATCTTTAACTCAATATCTACACAGCATGCTACAGCCTTATTGGATGCTTCATTTTTATTATAAAATGCCTTTTTTATCCAGAGCTGTTTGTTGATGAATCTTTTTTTTTATGTTGACATCAACTCAAATTAATCTTTTCTTCTGATCATCAACGTTACCTGTTTGTAGGCAATGGCAAGAGTTTGGCGTGATGGACAGAAAGGAAAAGTTCACATTTACAG
Source organism: Onchidella celtica (assembly GCA_963931925.1). Taxonomy (NCBI): domain Eukaryota; kingdom Metazoa; phylum Mollusca; class Gastropoda; order Systellommatophora; family Onchidiidae; genus Onchidella; species Onchidella celtica. The sequence goes on along the minus strand of OZ007568.1, from coordinate 17,739,855 downwards.
ATTGCTCACAACGGTAAGAAAAACATTTGATATAGTTGTTAAATTTTAATGTGTCCCCCAAATTTTCAGGTTGAATTTAGCTAATGTTGGAAATCAGATGATCTTGTGATACTATTTCTGAAAACAAGTGGATTGCTTGAGTTTGAAGTGATAAAAAATCTCATGGGTGAACTTGGGAATGTTGCAAAATGTATCAATATGAATAATGCTGTATTTGACAATGGACATTTGTTCAGAGAGGAAAGTTTGTTTCGGAGGTAAGATGTAGTTTACATCAACTCAATCTCATTATGTTTGAGACGAACTTGAAATTATTTTACTGTGGAAAAGCCAGTTAGAATGAATTGCCACTCTCATATATATTGCGTTATAAATATTTGAATATTGTCTTTTGTAAGGGAACCATAGAGGAGAAAATCTATCAGAGACAGATCAGCAAGCAAGGATTGAGTGGCGCCATCATGGACCTTCACAATAAACGCAATGTACAGTTTTCTCTGGAAGATCTCAGAGTAAGTGCACTAGATTTCTTTAAGCTTGACATTACTACACTTACTTGCATCTTAAAAGGAGTTTGAAGCAGAGCAATAACAAGGTTGTAATTACTTGTATCACATTCAGACATGCTGGCATTATCATGCCTGCGTATTTTATGAATAAGTGTGAGTATTGTCACTCTCTTCTCCTGTAACCCTCTTGATTCCTTGAGGAACATAGGGCCACAACAACACTCCTCCAACGCACGTGGTTCTGGCAGGTCCTCCTTAGCTTGGTCCACGCTATTCCTGCTGCCTTCACCTTAGCTTTGATACTCCTGCGCCAAGTCTGTTTTGGTCGACCCACTTTCCGCGTGGATTCCAGACCAGAGCCTACCTTATGATGTTGGATTCGAGCTTTCGTAACATGTGGCCAAGCCGTCCCCATTTCCTTTTCTTTATCTCACTTTCAATTGGGGCTTGTCTCATCCTGACCCACAGTTGTTCGTTGGAGACGACTTTTGGCTATCTGATGTGGAGGATGTTTCTGAGACATCAATTAGCGAACGTCTGCAGCTTTTTTGTGTTGGTTTTTGTCACTCGCCATGTTTCGGAACCATACAGTAGGACAGACTTCAAATTGTTGTGTTGTTGAAGATCTGGATCTTGTGGAATGAGATGGCTGTTGATCTCCAGATTGGTCGCAGGGTGTTGAAGGCGTATCTTGCTTTGTTGATTCGGCACTTGATATCTTCGTCTGTCCCCTCATCTTTACTGACTACGCTGCCCAGGTAAACAAACTTGTCGACTTCCTTCATGTGTTCTTGGTGGATCTTGTTGTTTGCTGTTCACCCTCATGACCTCTGTCTTCCCGATGCTGATTTGAAGTCCAGTCATCTCAGCTTCTTCTGTAACATGGCATAGCTTTTCTTGTGCATCTTGCTGCTTGTGGGAGAGAAATTGTCACTCTCAGTGTGACTGAAATCAGTGATAATCTTTTGAGAGCTCTTGGAGATGAAGAAAACAACCAGCAGAAAACTGTCCTGCCCTCCAACTTTCAGAGAGTATTTTGAGGGTCACATGGTAAACTGTTGTAACTCAACTTTTTCAAAAAGTGAGATATCTGGCATGCTTATAGCCCTTGATAATCCACCGGCTGTGTTATAATTAGGGGTTAAATTCTGAGAACTGAGGGTATAATAACGTTTTTTAATATATCATAACTATTAAGTCCAACAAAGATAGTTAGGTTTTTGCCTCTCCTGAAAAATCTGAAAACCGAATTACAATAATTTACCAAGTGGCCGTCAATTAAGTTACAAGAATTTCCAGATGTCTGAACTTCACATCTGTTCATAATACGAATGATTATGTGCATCAAACACTGTTCCTGGGATCTTAAGAATTGAAATGACTGTAAAGATGCCTGGAATGTCCAAGAAGAAGTGAATTCTCATTCTTGATAGTATTTGTTAAGATTGCCATGATTTTCAGGTAGAAATGGCACAATACGAAATCATATATTTAAATATTAATTTATGGTAGGTTTCAGATATTACATGGACCAGTTCATGTCAAGCTTACCAGTTCAAATGCTGTCTTAAAGTCTGTTTTATAATGACCTGAAAATAAGCAAAACAAGACATTTTGAGGCAAACAGAACGTATAACTGGTCATGGAAATATTCAGAAAATTGTACCAATTGGTCATTGACAGGATTTGTTCAGCCTGAATGAAATGACAAACTGTGAAACCCATTCCATGCTGGCCTGCAGCTGTGAGGGAGATCCAGAAAACACAGCTTGTGTGCCACCGGAAGAAAGTAGAACAGAGGAAAGACAGTGCCAACTTGGTAGACCTTCAACAGTTTCAGTTAAGGTGTCCTTTTAGAAAGTGTTTAGTTCACATTTTGTCTCATAAGTGGATAATTTGTCACATAGGAATTTTACATTCAGTTTCCTTAACATGGCAGCAGTACTGAATTGATATTGATTACCCAGACTTCTTTATTTTGTGGAGTTAAAATCTCAGTTTGAGTTTAACAGGATGTTGGTACAGTAACAGCCACTTTGTGCCTTTTATGTTTTTTTCTGGTATTTTATTTAGGTTTGATGTTCAGAGCATCATCAATTTAAATTTCACAAATAAAATTTTATAGTTCCATATAATTATAATATTGTTATATTGGTAAAGTTCTTAACCCTTGTCCCGTATTGAGTGAACTCGTCCACGTAATGCCCTGTGTGGGGATAGCCAGCGACCATTCAGCCGATCATTCGTGTGTTGCTGATAACCTCGGTGCTTGGACCAATTGGGTGTATTGTGTTTACTTTAGGACGCAATAACAACAATAATGGTTGATAAAGCGTAAGTGACCCGTATGATATTTGCGTAAAATACTTGTGGTGAGATGCAGTAAGTTCTATTGTTAAATAAAAGGCCCATAATCAAGAATTTTCTGCATTTACATGCCGTTTAATACACATGTCAACCTTTTCCCAGGAGCTCTGCGCTTTTTTTTGTCACCAAGTCAGGCCGTTCAGATGAACAAATTATTTTTAAAGCAAGACACTTAACTAACCCATGAATCATGGCATTGCCTTCTCCCTCCTCCACCAAGTCAAGCTTCTGCATACTATGATGTTAGTTTTCTTAGTAGTACAACTTTAGCAAGAGATTTGATTTCCAGCTCATAGAGTACATTCATCTACTGAAAAGTGGTTTAATCAAAGGAACACAATATCTCTCTAATTACCACATCAAATAAAGACAACGTCTAACAACAAGGTCGGTCGTTTTCTCCTACTTTTCCATGATGAAAACCCTACCAACAGACGCCCTTATGCAGCATGCCCTAGTATTACATCGAAATTCATTATTACAGACAGAACGGCTTCTCAAATACACAGATGGCCCCTTTCTTCTCATTTCACATGTAGACGACAGCCAGCATCAAAGTCAAAAGTTCCCCTAAGATTTTCTCCAGCTCGAACTTCAGACCATCAGTACTACTACACGAGTATGAGAAAAAGTTATGAACAGGTGCATTGTAATAACGTAATCGGAAGATACGACTTTGTTAGACACAGTAGGGGTGACAGGGTAGATGAATAAGCGAAACGTCACAGCGACTGAATAAACAAAACACGAGGCGCGGCTTTGCTATAGAATAAATTGGCCTCCCAAAGGACCCGGTTTGCAAAATGAAGGCCACAGTATTGGCCTCGCATGTTACGTGAGGAGGCCAATATAGTGGCCCCCCGCAGGACAAGGGTTAAAAATTGCTTTCAGGTGTTGAGAGTCATTTTAGTCATTCTCAGTGTAAACTTATTCATCTGGTTAGCAAGCTCTGGCACACTGAGCAAATGAGAAACTTGTTTTAAATTTTCCTGAAATTGTATGTGCAGGATTGCCACCATTCCATCATATTATGTGTGCATTTTTCTGCCTCTTACAGGATAAATCATCTAATCTAACTATGGCAGAACTTTTACAGTGGAAGCATTGGAGAGGTGAATTTGCAAGTCACCAGAGGGTGAGCTAAGTAGATATCATAAAATTTGGGTTCATTGCATTTTCTACAAATGGCCAAGATTTTGTAAGAAAAGCAACATTTCACAGTAATTACATGTACATTGTATAATGGAAATCACGTTTTGGGTAAAACAAGATGTGAGGAGCAGAATTCTACCACCTGTATCCCAAATCATTCATCACTGTGCCAACATAATGGCTCAAGTCCAACTTTCAGCCAAAAATTGACCTTTTCAGCTCCTGTTGAGCTGGAGCTCCTCCACACTGTCATGTGAACAGAAAACAGTGAAACTTTCAATGAGAATACATGTACATTTGGCATGTTTGAAAGATTTCTTAATGCTCTCTCACAAACTTACTGTAAAATTTCCGACTATTTTATCACGGCCAAAAAAAAGTCGCCTCGGATTTCCGACAATTTTGGTTTGAGCAAAAATTCTGACAAGAAAAAACAAAAAAAATTCCAACCCAATCTTAGACAACGTTGTTTTTCCGATGCGGTACTTAATAATAAACCGACGAACGTCATAAAGGTAAGGCTGCAAAAATGTACGAATGCTATTGACTACGACGGCCATGTTTCGATATGCGGTACTTAATAATAAACAAGCGAATGTCGGAAAGGTAAAGCGGCGAAAATGTACGACGGCCATGTTTCGGAGCACTTTAACTGGTTTTGTAAATTAATTAAGATAAAATAGCTATATGTGTAAACTCTTTTATGCTGCATAAGTACTCACATGCCCATGTATTCTTGCTATGCTGCTACTACGGTACCGAAAAAATTTCAGACTATTTTGTCACCAGCCACTTATAGGTCTGCTTACTATCAATCACCAACTTTTAAACAGGCAGCGCATGAGGGCTTTAGTTCTCATATATGGAAATTACATGTAGATGGAAGTGAATCTGTGAAACTATTGACATCAAATACATGCAAATATTTCACCGTTTTACAATACAGTTTTATTCACTTTGTTTTTGATAGACAGCTACTTCCAGTTTGAATGTTTTGAAACTTTAGCTTTGCCTGGTGTATGCTCACAAGTACAGGTAATTCAGTAACGAAGACTGCCACAAAAATTACGGTAGCATTGACAGTGCATGTTGCAGCATATCGTCCTTGTCATGAGGACAGAGTAAGCGCATGTGTGGTTTTCAAGCCTGCGGCTTTTCATAATTTTATTGAACAGTTGATTACAGAGGCTGAGTAACGGATGAAATTTGTCCCTGGATAATGTAAGGGACTCTTTTTTTTTTTAACTGCAAAATATATACACTGTATAGGCATTAAAATCGTAAAAAAGAAAAACTCATATTAGATGTTGATGATCTCACCCGAGACATAGGATGCTGAGATGAACTATTCTCTCTCTCAGTATGTCCACAAACTGGGTGGAAGTTGCTGAGTCATGGTGAGTACAGGTTATTTTTAGTTTATTATGAATGGATGAAGGGCTCATTGTTGACATCGATCATACAAGCTCAGTGTGGAGGATGGAATTTCGCAAGTCTTGGTATCCTGTGTCTCAGATCTCACAATACTAATAGTGAAGATGTCTAACAGTCATCAACTTATTTGGTCATGATTTTTCCTGGAGAGAAAGTTGTGTCTGCACATGGACATATTGGTCGGCTGATGGAACCTCATTAAATCAAGCCTTTGAGGCTGTAGACAGGGGACCCTGGTCTCATTACAAAGCCAAATAGAGAAAATGCTGAGTTGTGTCCACTGCTCAGCTACAGGTAGAATGCGCATGACGTCACAGAGTGTTTTTGTTTTGATCTTCCTGCACTAAAGATGGCCGATGGATCAGCTGATTAGTGTAACTCCAAGATATGTCTAAGAGGTTAAAATACCTGCTGGTTGCATTGTAGCTGATTGTTATGACAGGGGTGGAAAGGATGATTCCAAGCTGCTCAGATTCCCTACCATCCGTGTAAACAAGGGAAAGGAAGTGAAAGAACTGACCGAATGTCTCCCAATGAACATGCACATATGTGCCATTGTTTACTGTAGTGAACTACTTTTAGCTCACCGCCGGTTGTTTCGTGGCGCCTGCCGCGCTCACGGTGCAAATCAGCTAACGAATCAAAATCAATGCTACCAATCCTTACACTAAAGATGGCGGATGTGCGCATTCTACCTATAGCTTTCAATGTAAAAAACTTCAGTCCTCTAACAACAACCTCAAAGCTAGTTTTAACGAGGTTCCAGTAGCTGTTACTGTATGTGCAACAATCCTGCTTAGCTTTGACTTACTGTGAATAATACCGAATCTTCATTTTTTTTCCCTCTCTTCCAAAAGGCATGGTACTTGGAAACTGCAGGTCCGGCACTGTCCTTTGTCTTTTGGCATGAAACACACTCTGGATGATGTCTGAACTGCGCGAAAGAAATTTTCAAGAGAAAGTCCATTGTTTGTACATGTATTTTTGCATTATGGCTTTCCATAAATGGTGTTTAATAGTATACGCCTGAGCTGCTGCAGAGCACGCACCAAGTTCTATTTGTTTTTTTTCATTTTAGAAAACTCAGTGTGTTCCTTGAGACTTTTTCTCCTATATTAATACATTAAAAAAAATATGAGAATTAGGCAGACATGGACATTTTATGTAAGTTGTAGATCTAGTTGGACATTTTATGGGTCTATAATTCTTGTAAATTTGATAATAAATACAATTAAGAGACATTGCTGGATTTTTTTAAAATTATATTTATTGTCAGTGTTAAATGTTTTTTTGTTTACTTAGTCCAGACTCCCTGAAAATACCCACTCAGCAATAGTTTCTTGAGATGCCTGTTTTCTTCCAGTTCAGTGGAAATTTTTTGGCAGAACATTACAAAATAAAAAAAACTGCATATGTGCAGTACTTTGAGGTGTGGAAGGCAGAATATGCAGACCGAAAGACAAATGCATAAAATATATAGCAAAAAAGAAAAACCGTATTACCATTGTCTACTACTAATAACATTTTCAAACTTGTCTTTGGATTTTTAATTTTAAAAAAACAGCAAAACAAGGCTGTCACTGATGCAAACATCTTTGAAACTGGCCTTTGAACATGCAAGACATTTGCAAGTCTCAAAATGAGGTATAGCAAGTCATGTCTCATTTAGTCCAATGATTTTTTTCTTCAGCAGAAAATTTTAACACAAGCATGCATCCCCATTTCAACACTTGACATTGATCATGGGCTTCACATTTATTCCAGCACCTCTTGTCCACCTCTGTAACATCACTCCCTCTCACAGTTTACCACAAAGTGGTTTTCAGTTGAAATGGCAGTTTGGTTGTGTGGTCTTTTACATTTGACCATTTAACATCAAAAGATTTTTAATTTAGAAATTTCCCACGTGATATCTTCCCTGGAAATTTTCCACTTTTGTCATCATTCATCCTTACTTCCCATTTAAAGGTGAATGTTTTCAAATCATTGACCAAATTGATTTACCAATTCCCAAGGGATGCTGATAGAGACATCCATACTTCTTTTGCCTGGAGACATTGAAGCAATAGTGGTTATTGTTTGGAGTGTAATCTCAGAGTGATGCACTGCCATAAAAACATTAACCTGCAAAGTCGATAATTATGAAAACACTTCATGACACATGGATTTTATTTTGAAACTTTCATTCTTTATTGAAATTTTTACAGTCCTAATTCACATACACTTATATACAGAGCTTACAATGTGAGTACTGGTACTGCCCACAGTGCAGTTTGCAAGCTTGTCATAAATCCATCTATGCCAAATAAGTGCTGAAGAAATGAACAGATCCACAACCTGAACATTTTTTTATTATCAAAAGCTGTCTGACCCTTTTAAAAAACTTTTTAATGCCATACAATTAAAATTACTTTTCAAATTCCACAATCAGTTACCCCATTTTTAGTTTTCTCAAACAGACAAAAATACCTGATGTGGCCAATGCAACTGCTCAGTAAATAAACAACTTCTGACAAATTTTTGGGTAACAATTTCGTAAGTTATTTGTAAAAGTTCACCCAACAAAGACACATGATAAAACGTGGCAAATGATGTCTTCTTAAGCTTGTTAAGAAATGAATTGCAATGAAAAGATGCAGAAAACATTCCACAGAATTTTTCAGGATATGATTTAACTTTCTCAGTTTTGACAGCTATCGATGTCATAATAAAGTTCTGAAAATCAACCTCATCTGACATTAGAATTGTATTTTCGTGCACAACAGAGCCTTTTTAAACATAAATTTACAAAACATGCAACAAAGAAAATTCAAGTCACGTGCCAATGACTGAAAAGCATTCATGTTGTCAGTGTTTCCGGGGGGGGGGGTGGGCTTGAAAATTTCAATTTCATTATTTAAACCCTGACTCCTCTCTATTACTACACATTTAGTGAACAGAAATCAAAACGACAGACAAGAAAATGTGAATGAACAAACTGACTGTATAAACAAATTCATATTTCATTTGATACAAAAGGAAAAAAAAAAAAGTGATACCATAATGTAAACACAGGGTTCCAGTTTTACTGAACATCACTGGCATGATAGTGATGGCAAAGCAAACTGAAACCCAAAAATTGGTGCAGAAAATGTTAAAATGGTTGTTTCCATTAACATTGAGTGAACTCCCTCCAAACACTGACAAATGCACAACTGACTTAAAACCCTAGTGGAATATGCTGCTCAATTTTCATCAGTGTTTTCACTTTAGCAAAATAGTAATGCACACTCTACTCAATTGGTGCCAGCTGGTGTACTGATAATCTTCATGTCTCACTCCAAACAGCAGCAAACCTTTCATTGAAAATAAGAGACAGAGACACAATGATTGAGGTTCAGCCTAGACTGGTGATTCTGTATGGCCCAAATCTAAAGGTATAGGCTGCCAGTTATGGAACACATGCTGAGTGCTTGCTTTTCACTTTCATCATGGTTTGTTATAGTGATGCTGTTTTTTGGAGTTTGAAAATAGAAAGAGCTTACTTTTTGTTTCCACCATCCACTGACTGAAGACATTCATTTCTCTGATACTTTCCGAGTGACAAAGGTAAATCAATGAAGAAACATGATTATTTTTATAGATAAAAAAAAAACAACACCCTAACACTTGATAATTACATAGCTTAACTCCAAAGCTTACAGAGAAAATAGATCAAATAGGAATTCGTAGCCAAGAAGAACTGGGATTGTAGGGAAATATGCCTGGACTGCAAATACTGGAGGTAGATATTTAAGACATCTTGACATGCCACCCATGATATACACAAATAGCCCAAGCAAACAGGAGGAAAAAAAAAAAAATCTGACCCAAATCATACTTTCCGTACCCCGCATGAAACAATGCAAAAAGGGAATCTTCTGTCAAATTTACCTTGAGATGCCAAACACGGGTTTCTCCACAGATGGTACTTATGCCAATCCAGCATACTCAAATTCTATCATAAACAGTGTAAAATATAGTGCTTGATGATCATACACATTTCTCTAGTTTAACTTGGTGAATATGGTGCTAAAAAAACACTAAAAGATGAAATTCAGAAGATGGATGTATTAAAGACTGAACTAAATACAAAAGAAAACAAAAAAAGAAAAAAAACAAAAAAAAGCCACAGCAACCTGGAAACAGAAAAATTTTCATCGTAAATTTACCACTAGACTACTAAAAAAAAAAAAAATAAACAAAAAAAATAACACATCAGTAGCTCATCTATCTGAAGTTCTGTGAAAAATACATACATTCAACTAAGATGGATTCTTCGATTAACACTCACTCTTGTACTTGTAGCAACTAAACAAATAGAAATGCTTGGACCTTCCAGGATAGTCATCAGTGATGCAAATTTCTTCATGTCAGTCACACCACCAACTATTCCACTTCAGGATGGTTTGTAGTTTGTGGGGAAAACTATTCACGCAACCACCAACAATTATGATCTTAAGAGATTGCCATGAGGTAAAGATAAATCTCTATCTCTTTTGATACATTTTCCCCACACAGCACATAAATTAACAAACACATGTCACTGTTCAGGGATAAGAAAAGGAATTTGGGCCCCAAGGTATTAAAGTAGGTTGGGTTATCAACAAAAGCAAGATGAGAACAACAAATACAACAAGAGAGAGCTTTTTTTGTTTGTTTTGTTTGCCTCAGTTCAAGAGGTGAAACAACAAACTGAGAAATACCAAATAGAGGAAGAACATAGTTAAAAAAAAACCAAAAAAAAAACCAACAGGCTGGAAAATCCAATCTTCTCTTCTTTTTTCAAAAAAAAATAATAATTGCCCCCGTCCCTTGAAAACAGAATGAGTTTAAAGACTGAAATGGTCATATTTGGGCTTTCGTCACTGAGCATATTTCTGTGTCCACTCTCGTGCCATTTTGAAGTATTTGTCACGATCAGTCTTGTATATGCGGGCAATTTCTGGCACCAAAGGGTCATCGGGATTTGGGTCTGTGAGCAGGGAGCAGATGGACAAAAGAACTGTGGATATCAGAAAAGCAAAGCGTGAAGTGAGAAATTAATATACACACTTAAATAATACTGCCAGTGTTAATAAATAAGTAATGTCATCTGTGTAGGCTACACGTCTTTTAAAAAAATTTGTCAGCTTTCATCATATCCATTTTGCTGACAAGCATAAACCTAACTCATGACAGCCTACAGCAGTTCAATCTTTGGCTTGCAATGCACAATATCTACACATTCGACATTTCACCAAAACCTGGTGACAAAAGAGTAATAATGTAAAGCAAATTCAACTGCAGATTGGCAAAAACTATTACATTTCAGGTTTTCAGTGGTTTTCCCTTCTTGCTTATTAGGTTTGTCAGTAATACAGCCAGTTCAAGCCCAATTGTATGGGGTATGAAGAACTCACATTCATGGTTTTAGCCCAGGAATGGAGTGTAATGTACAAGAGTAAAAGGCCTAAAATCTTAGGAACATTTAGTCTTTTCAGTGTTGTAGACATGCACAGAAACAGTAAAGTCTACCTAAAAATAACAAATGTCTCTTGTGTTACCAGCTCATATGAAATATATTACATTTTTGCTATCTTAGATGCTGTTTTGAAAACATAACTTTGCCAATTTATTGTGATGCAGGTGCAAATTAACAACACCTAATGAGGCTCTAACTACAGGTAGTCCAAATTGGAATGCAAAACAGACGGAATCCCGTTTTGACATATTTTTAGGCCAACATTACAAGGCTACTACATGTACTGCTGTGTGTTCTTGTAAAGCGGCATGCATCCTACTTCAAAATATAGTTCAATTCTTCCTCTGTCAAAATATACTAACTTTTGTATTGTTTAATGCGTGTAGCTGTGTGTTTTTATTGCCCTGAGCCGTGCCGTCCTATTTGACCTCCTCATAAAGGATCGCAGAACGTCACGCCGATGTTGCGCACAAGTTTGAAAGTAACTCACACAGAAGGCCAGATAATGAAGTTTACTTCCATGTATTTTTCACCGTGTTTTGAGTTGAAATTCTTTCAAAAATCATTTGTTGAAAGGTTTGTTGACCGAGAAACTGGCAGAAACTCTAATAGATCAGGATCAAAATTGCAAATGAACCTCAGGTTTTGTATTATAAGGGTATGCCAAAGTCAGACATGAGGTATGTTTTTGTAGACCCATCCAATGCTTGATTTCATCAACTTTGTCCGACGCTCAGTGCTGAGTCATGGCCGAAAACGGTTGACCTCATTTTCAATTTAAAAAAAGAGAACACATTATTTTCGTCTCCCTTGATCACAAAAAATTGGGGTTAGATGAAGTTTGATGACTAAAAAAAAATAAAATGAGATGCTTGTATTATATTTTGTACTTCTTGAAAAAAATTTAGTGCAATGTTAACCCCCTTGACTTGGAAATTGAGGAACTTTCAATCACATCGCTCAATAAACTATCATCATTTATGGGCGGTCAAAGTTGTACTATCATGCAATTTGCAAAAGGTAGCGAATTCGATGTGTTTTTTCATTTTTGAAAATGCGTTAACTTTCAAAGCCTAAAGCCAGAATAATAAATTTTGCATCAAAGTTCTTGGAAAAGCAAGTTCCATCAGATTAGACCATAAGTGGTGAGTTATGATAAATAGTAAAAATCAGTTTGGACTTCCTACTAACAACATGCTGCTGTCCAATTGATTTCTACACATTTTACATGTGCACATTTCTATTCAATCAACATTATATGCCATGAAAGTATCCTTACCTTTTGAGATGGTCAAAGCTGGTGACCACTGTGCTCTCAATATATCCAAGCAGATGCTGCCATTGCTGTTTATATTCGGGTGGTAGATGCGCGTTGTGAAGGCAACCTGTTGAGTACATGTATAATTATCCACGATTGTAAAACTTGAATCCTGTAAGGCCCCTTTAAACGTACAGTTGATTCATCGACAAAGTAAGAGTTTAACTGAGAAACGCTGGATCTGGGTCATCGTTGAACGGACAGTTTGTCGACGAGAGAAGTTACGTTCAGACGAACATTTTTTTAATCCTTAAACTGTCAGTCCTTGGACTGTGGTAGCTAGTTTGCGCGAAATTCAAAACGTCAACAGAATGGCTGAAGCAAGGCACCTGGATGATTTGGCAGCATTTTTTGTTCTCAGTTTGGTAAATTTCAATAAACTGTAGCACAGTTTCCTTATTATTCCACCCGGACATTGTATCAGTAATAGAACTAGAACAACTGTGGTATAAATATGTAAAATAAAAGCAAAACTGGTAGCGTGTAGGCAAAAAATAAACAGCACTAAACAGCTAGATCTAGATGAAACAATGGTGTAGGCCTCAACTGACTCCAACAAAGAGGGACGTGAGAGTGAGATGTGTTGTTAATTAAATTGCCTTGTATGGTGAAAAAACAAAACAAAACACACAAAAAAATTTAAACTTGGTAATCCGGAATTAAATTGCGTTCCAAATGTGATTTTCACTCATTTTGGGTCGCTGATCATGAAAATCATATTATTTTTCTGATTTGACCAATATTTAGGAAATTTTTAGACTGCATTTTTAACTCCGCCTGCGGCAACATCAAAGAAGCCACTCCCCCGTCGCTCATGATTCAGTTCGCCTGCGGGAAAATATCTGGCGCATGGACTGTGAGAACCCTTGGATATCGAGAGGATTGCTCGTTTCCACACTCAAGTTTATCGAGAAGTTGACAGGATCCTCGCTATTATTTGGATACCGTACAGTTTGTCGATGAATCAACTGTACGTTTAAAGGGGTCTGTAAACACCACTAAAGTGAGTACAATGCCACAGGTTTTTGAATTGCAAGTGATAATCTTTTAATTTTGGTCTTCTGAGCTTGCAATGACCTGCAAACCTCAAACAAAACATACACATTTCTGGAAAGCTGACTTCGCTGAACATGGCAGGCAAAGCGCTGAAAATTTAGCCTGTTACCCTCACCCTGTGAGGAGCGTCGAAATACGGCATCGGCTTTCCATGCATTTACTCTGCATGGGCGTACAAATATGGCAAGATCAAGCTGACCGCGAAGTGCACAAGCCGTATTTTCACGCGTCGGGTCACTGTCCTCTTTGAGACGTAACTACTGTCTTATTGCTCACTGTATCTCTTCTAAATCAAAGGCATGTTAACCAGTGAACCACTGGTCGGAATCACAAGAACTAAGCTTTCAAAGGCTCTCCCCACACTATCAAAAGGTGTAACATCGACATGCGAACTGTTGCTCAACAAATTTGCAATATTATCTCATTTTCTCACAAACTGACCATCATCTAAAGTTGTCTGTATCAAAGAACCAATCACAAAAAAGTTTTGAAATAACCTTTCCCCCAAATGCCCACATTGGTTCATTAGTATGTGTCAGTCAGGATGAAACCATTTGTTTAGGGGTTGGGGGGCGTGGCTAGTTATCACGCTTCGTTTTCACAAAAACTACAGCTGTCAGTTTGGTATCATAAGTCAGATCAATGGCTAGAGACTTACAAAGGTTTTGCTGGTTAATTCATTATCAAGCGTGATAAGGCATAGCAGCAAATGTTTTCATACTGATCAAATACAAACCGAACCATGTGGACAGCGGTAGTGTGGTCGTCGTACATCGGCAAGGGTCAGTGCGACCCAGATAAGATTCTCCGTAAGTAAGGTCACTGACCAGATAGCGGGCTTTAAGCCAGTGTGGTTCATAGGCAAATAGCAGTAGTGTCGAGTTAAAAATAGAGTATGCAGTTCTATCCTCGTTCCCTAGTTTGTGAATATAAAGCTCTGACAGCAAATGTCAGCTCCCATACGAGTTCTATAACCTGAATTTGCCTCCTTTGTGTTCTTTTGACAATAACAATCAGATTGTGGACTGAAGCCTTTTTTTCAAGCTGCCAAACGGATGGGATGTCATTAGCTATTGAAATATCACAGTATGCTTCTTTGCAAGGTTTAATAGGATGGAAATTTGGAGAAAACAGCTCCTCTGAAATTCAGCAGCTGTACTGAACCACACAATGTGAACATTAAAAAAAAATGGAGGTGGCGTCTAAAATGTTAGTCTTAAGATTTCTCGATACATCTATCAAGATTATTAGTTTCCTTACCTTTGGTGGCTTGAAAGGGTAGTCTGTAGGGAAATTTATTGTTAAGAAGAAAACACCTTGTGAATATGGACTGTCCGTCTGCAGATTACAATAGCATGGAAATAAATTACCTTCTACTCTTGCTGATCATACAGTGAAACAAAAACAATGGCAATAACATTGGACATTCAAAGAATTCCCAATATGTAGCAAGCTTTGATAAATGAAAAGTCAATAAGATAATTCCACAAAAATAACCTGACCTGTTCATAAGGTTATGGGGACATATTTACTGAAATCTGAGGTATGCATATGAGGGCATTTAACCCAAGACTACTAAAAAGAATCAATAAGTAGTGTAGCTTCCACAATTAACATTTTTCGCATTAACAACACAGAACTCATAATTTTGTGTTAAGCTTGACATTCTTGATGTACTTGATTAAGCTCCAGAATTTTTAATTTAATTATAATCAAGACCTGTCTTCGTGAACTTGAAAGATCCCTTACATGAAAGAAAAAAACAATGCAGACATAACATACAGACATCATAATTATTCATATATCAATTTTTAAAAAAATACTTACTGGTCCTAATATAGTTGCTTGCCACTGAAACACTGAGAAAGAAAATAAATAGCTAAGGCAACAGAAAAGATGAGGGAAAAGACTTTATTTTTTAAACATTGTTTCAAGGGTGAAAAAAAAACCCAGCCTTTTTTAAACTTCTACTTTTATTTTTCACATGCACAATGTAATATCCCATTTATCTGTTTCAGCTGATCCCAGTATAATTCAAATAAGAGCGATAAATTAAAACATGGCCATAATATTCTGCACACACACACAAAAATGTCCTTTAACATTTTGAGTGTTGTAATCTTCATGGTCCTCTGCACTTTTCAAAGCACAATGACAATCTCATTCCATCATCTTCTGCATGTAAGAAAAGTAGCCAAACATTATGTTAAAATGTGTACCTTTAATTTGAATCTGAAAATTCTGTGCACCACTATCTCACAAGAAATTAAAGAATACAAATGAATTAGTTTCCTTTCTCTCTTCCACTTGTTTCACTCCGTTGTATCCATTATATATTTGAATTCTAAATGACATTTGCTGGTTCAGAGTGGATTTATCATTCAAAGAGCAGGGGTTGACATGAACTACGTCCTTCATAAAGTTATTTCAACCAGGCTTTTTTTTTCCCCTTAAATACCAGCTGTAGTATCCATGGTTGACTGTCTTAAATACAACATAGCCCATGTGCCAAAAGCATGAAATCTCATAAATATCACAGAAATACATGAACAGAGATATATATCTTACAATCATCTCCCACAGGTCCAGCAGAACAATTTGTTGGTGGGTCTTTGCCGAGGTCTTGAAGTTCCTATTGGACAGAAAAGGTATTGAAAAGTACTAACGATAACAGCAAAAAATTACAACATAATGATAATGGCTCTATTACACAAATCAATGATAAATATTATGTGAACCATGTCATAGTCAATATTGCCTGTGAAGAGAGAATCTAGAGTACAGAATTTTACTCACTGCTGGGGTAATACAAAGAGTCAGGAGTTCCATTTGAGGTACACGACATTTCAAAGACAAGACTTTACAAGTGTCCATGTGATAGGAGTCACAATAGGACGGGGAGCTGACACCCTGGCTAGTCCTCTATACGAATGTTTCTATTGTTAACGCCAAGCTCGGCAATTAATACTCTGGATATGAAAAAGAAGCCCAACTAAGCTCTGCACCTATTAATTATGGCACTTTGAATTGTGAGAAACAAATATCTAATATTGTACAGTTATATTCTCTCACAGACATTTCCGTTAGCACATTATAAGAGCTAACCCATGGAACTTAATAAATTAGTGACATTCAAATATCCAAAGCTTTTACCAAGAAGTTCTCAAAACTGTTGAACCTTCACTGATGTTCACTATAGTTAGATATATAGATCTATCGAAGTGTTTATCAGCCAATACTGTCGGATAAAATTTCTCCTAGGATTTTTTTTTTATCCGCCAACATATAAATTCTGTATTTTTGCAAGTGATCTCCCCTGATTCGAACCTGTCTCCGTCTTCCTCCCTTGTTCCGCTCATCCCGATCATTTGCATTGCGCACATGTTGAAAATGATGGCATGATTAGGTGAGGCTTTTCTGAATAAAAATGGAATTTTATTGATAATGGATACATGCGAAGGTTCAGGTCTTATCCGTAGATATGGGATTCTTGGTTTAGTCATGCTTATGTAGTAAGAATTCCCTCACAATTACTCAGGGCTCTCAGTAGCGTAGTACAGTGGTCACCGCCTAACAGCACGGTATCCAGGAGTCAGTGTTTAGCATGCTGGTAGGCGAACATGCTGTTAGACGTATAGGTGAGGGAACCATGCAGTGTCCCTAAACTCGTCAATGTAGACTGAGGCCTTATGCCTTGCGGTAAATTAAGGCCTAATCATGACAAAATTGGAAAGAATCCGACCAATCGAATGCAAAAGCCGATCAGATGCAAAAACCAATCAAGTGCCACGAATGTTTCCTCTGTTCTTTCCTATCTGTCCACTCAAACCTTTGCAACTGATTAGGGCGGTCACAAACCTTCTGTTGTTACCGTCCCCCACCCATACAGTCAGCCTGATCTACATACACAACTGATCAAAGCAACGCCGCCGCCATGTGTCCATTGTAAAGAGCCTGTGTCTATCTGGCAAGAGATTATGGCAGTCCCATACCCTCTGTTGACTCCAACCCCACCCTCACATGCCAGCTTGATCTACCTACATGTAACTGATTAGAGTAGTGTCGCCTTCACAGGTTCATTGCAAATAGCGCCTGCCTGTCTGGTGGTCAAGTACATGTAATACACTTCGTTTGTAAACATTTTTCATCTCTCTGATATGAAAAAAGCATGCTCTAAGGCGAATGGTACTTAAATAAGCGTGCTGTTAGAGGGAACCTTTTATATACAAAAAATTTATGTTTTTTTTAAAGAGCGTGCTGTTAGAAGGATCGTGCTGGTAGCCGGCGTGCTGTTAGGCGGTGACCACTGTAGTTAACATCTTTGACTGTCAGTCAGGGGACCGTGGTTCGATTCTCAGCAGGGCAGCTTTTTTTTTTATTAGGAATCAACTTTTTTTTTTTTTTAAACTCTTCCTGACCATAGAGGGGTTTTTCATTCTGACCACAGGCAGCCAGGGAGCACTTGATTTTCACCATAGGGTGGGTTGGAAAAACAACCACAGTTCCTTTACTATAAGAGCTACAATAACAATTTTGGTATGTGTGTGTTGGGAATTGAATGCTGCATCTGTCAGTGTTGTTTGAGTGTCATTATCTAGAAACAGTGAAGTAAACTACAGCACATAAAGATGAATGAAAAATAAAAACAAACTAATTTTGTGTAACAAGTTTATTACTCACGAGGTCATAGCAGGTTAGCAATGGGAGATACATCCATGATCAAAGAAAAAAAATGTTCACATATAATCCAAGAATAGGTCTATCATCAATAAAAAGTAATCCAAGTGACGTAAGCAGTGATATGCAGCATAATCCATTGGTAGGTCAATTGTCAGAGGTTCCAGACTGAGAATCAGAACTAGATCCAGATCCTTGTTCATCACCATACAAGCTTTCATCATCACTGAATGAAAGCTCTGTCCAATGCATGGGTAAATAAATCCATTGCTTGCTGATCTGTCAGTCAACGAGGCCTTTCTTCAACACCAGAGGCCATGGTTGGAACCCTTGTTCAACTGCAGTTGTGCACCGATCAGCTGATTTACGTAAACAAACATCTCAGACTGCAAAAACGGGTCAAAACTGGCGCTACATTCGATAAACTAGGCCAAACCGGATGTAAACAGACTTATAAAAGCCTATTCTCGATAAAAATTGCCGCAATTAGGACTGTGGTCGCTAAATATTCAATTGTGGTAAACAAAATACGATAGACAGAGAGCAAGCCGAATGACTCGGCTTGCCGGCCCTTTGGTTACGGCACCGCGCTGCGTGACTCGGCTCGCCGGACATGAAGAGTTAATCCAAGAACAATAATCCAGTTTAAATCCATTTTTTTTTTTTTTTTGTATCTTCACCTGTCAATTGGGGGACAGAGGTACGATTCTCAGCGGTAGACTTTTTTTTCCTTCTGTTCTTATAAAAGTCTTTTCATCAGCAATCAATCGATATGTTTGGTAATTTTTTTTTTTTTAAGCCAACAACTTTAAGGAATAAATCCAGTTTGGTAATTTTTTTGTAATTAGTCAACATCAATACCTGTGGATAAACACTAGCTCTATCCACTGATACTCTTGGAAGCCCAAAATCTGCTAATAGTAATAGAGTTGGCGGATAAACCCAAGCAGTATTTGCCAATAATGTTGGCGGATAAACCTGGGCAGTATCCACTGATAATGTTGCTGGCCAAAGCTGTATCCGCCGATAATGTTGGCCCAGGCTGCATCTGCTGATAGTGATAGTGAGTGTTGGCGGCCGCGGCAGTAGGCCTATCTGCCAATAATGTTGGTGGATAAACCTAGGCAGTATCCGCCAACATTATCGGTGGATAAACCTGGGCAGTATCTGCCGATAATGTTGGCGGATAACGGCAGCCTAGATATAGACGTCTACTCAGACAATTTACCAACTCTTCAGCGACGACCCTGTCCCTGATCAAATCAAGGACGCTTTTCTCCAATATTCCTAGATCAAAGAACGGGAGGAGTACCTTACTCGAGCGCCACTTTCACTGTTATCAATTTAAACACATGGAATGGTCAGATGGACCTGGGGGCGTGAGGGTCTAGTCAGTTTGTATCAATGGGCGGTAGTCAGATTGACTTATCAGGCGAAAAGGGGCTGGGGTAGTTGTGTTTAGTTAGTTTCTGGTCTTTGGCGCTCGAGTACGGAACTCCTTCCCAAAGAGCTATCTCTTTGGCCTAGATCTAGATCTAGATTCTATATTCTAGGCCCTATATGTTTGAAAAAATGGAAGTAAAAAAATTGGATCCTGGATTAGATTTCTAGGTAGGCCTACTAGGTCTAGATCTAGCCTATATCATTAGTTCTCTGATCCATGTGTGGATTTTGCTCTAGATGTTTTATCTATCCAAGTGAGTTAACAAAAGGGATCTCTCTGGAGTTTATCATTCCTTTCTTTTTTTTTTTGCTATGATCAATTTTGCCTTGGCAGTTCAAACGTGGTTATGATTACCGTATTTCTCCCTGTTTGTGGCAAGGTATTTCTAACACGAGAAGCTGTCTTCGCTGATATATTCAATATAGGCCTATACACAGAACCAGTCTGACTGTTCGGTATCTCTTTAGCTTTGACTCGGCCTTATTTCAAGCGGATGCAGTCAGCTAATATTGGTGGTTATCCCCCATCAGTTGGAGAACACTGTCTAACCAGTGGTCTTTAAAAACAACCATGCTGCCACTAATGAATCATATTTATAATCGTTACCTTTTTAATCCTTTTTTGAGCCATACTTTATGAATAGGGAGAAAGAATTTCCTATGGTTCTCAGTGAGGTGTATACTCGGAAGTATTGAACAGCTAGGTTCTTGGGCATGCGCGACATTCGACAGGATATATTCAACGTCATTGTTCGCTCTCGTAAATCTTCGCCTTTCTTATAATTATTCTATAATTATATGTACATAAAAAATAAAAGAATTATAATTGTACCTCACCTGACATTCCCAAAGTCCATGAAACTGAATTTCAAATACTGGATTTCCCCCAGTGCATGACTTTTAGCTTTTTAAGCTTTGCCCATGTCAAAATTCACAGCTTTACAGTAACACATTGTACTCACTGTATAGATCTGTCCAACAAATTATAGATTCTAGTTTCTAGCAACATATAATTTTTAACAAAAATGATATACATGTACTTATACAGGTATTACATTTAGTTGCCACGCCTATAGAATCATGATCCATTTTAAACTGCTTTCAGATGTGCTTTGTAAATTGTACAGCAACCTGGTTTAAAAAGGAAACAGTCACACACACAACATTCTACACTTGTGTTTCGCTACCATGTGTAGACCGCCTTTCCTAACAAAATAACTGCAGTTCCTTCTACTCCTTGTAATTACTGCCACTTTCACTTCAGTACCACTAATAATTTCTAACCCTCCCTTTGCCTTCTCATGTTCGCCATATTACCAGCCCAGGTAGTGCTCAAGTTTCTTTCCAGTCCATAAATTGCTTGTTTTCCCTGCCTTTTGTTTATAATATACATGTACATGTATATTTTTTCTCTTTTACTTTTTTCATGAACTGGTGTTAGTTGTTTAATTGTCTTTCATTTTCGCCTGCATTGTGATCCATCCTGTTCCAGATGAATAAAAAAAACCAATGCATTATGGTTCACTTTGCAATGATCTTGTTGAAATGTATCTGGCATTTCATGAAATTCAGCACAGAGTAAAGTCATAACATTTAAAATTCATGTGGACAAATTCAATTGAATGTTGAGAATGAAAATTCTTCAACATTTTGTTTGTTTGTTTGTAAATGGGAAAGTAGCTAAGGAAAAAAGTTGAGGCAGGTGAGAAATACATAAATGCTGAAGTAGCCAAGACACAGATAGAAATGGGAATAGAAAACATCAACAACAACAAAACAGTAATAAACAAAAAATGCAGTTGAAGGGTAGAATTCGGGGGGGGGGGGGAATAGGATACATGCATGTATTTTTCTACACACTACAATGAAAAACAAATCACACAAACAATTTAAAGAGGCAAACACAATAATGTCATAATGTATATTTTCTTTTATTCATCATCATTTTTGACATTTTAATTGTTACTAGAAACTTCCATCATACACACACTGGAGAAACACAAGTGACTGAATAATGAAAATTTGACAAAAGATGAGCAAGCAGATTCGAAGCAAAGAAAAAATGTCTTCTGAGATCCCTTAAACCTGAAAACTGTCCTAGTTATATGCTTGGCTGTCAAAGGAAATGTAAATGAAAGTAGTAATAAGGTTATTATTTATATGTGATCACTATTTCACCATCCTATCAGGAGTACCTTTACCATCTACACAAAAATAAATAAATCGCTATATTTTCATTTCATGAACACAAGAATATAAATATAATATATAAAATATATCATATATATCAATTATCATTTCAGTGTTCATGACCCACAAAAAACAAAACAAAGAAAAAAAAATAACCAGTGACTTAATTTGTTCTGTGATGTTGCCAATGAAGTTCTGATTCCACACGGACATTGCTGACAGCAGCAAGAAACAGCGATCAACTTCAGATTTTTAAAACTAGAATTTTCTTTTCTAATAAAAATTCCACATGTACATCCTCAGCATGCCACAGATGTTTATCTGAACCCCTGATGGACCTGGCACTATCCTGGAAAAAAAACAAAAAAACTAAGAAAACTACTGCATTCATGGACTTGTAGTGGACATGTGTAAATAATCAACAGAGCTACATGTATTACAATGGCAATATATGTAGCTGGCTAAAAATGGATCTTGAATTTAGAAACTGACAATTCTCTGATTGATCTAGTGAACACAACACACTGGCTGGGATCATACACTGTGTCTTACGTGAAATTTTTCTAGCTACATCTATTATAAACAGAAATGACAACATGCACATCCTCTATTTCCTCTGCTGCTGTTCAATCAGCCTGAAGAAGTTTACATACAGGCCGAAGACTGAACTTATAGAACAGTAACAGGCATGTATTTTCCCTTTTGTCCAGTAGAATGTACTGCATGTACTTATCTTTCACATAAATGTGCATGTGTAATGACTTCATTATTCCAGTTCTGTAGAAATGTAAGTTATTAGTCAAACTCAATTTGATCTTGCCCCTGCTAGGGTGATAAATATACTGCATATCACCCAAGATCTTTGTTGAGATAAACCCCCAAATTTCATGTGAGTGTTATATTCATCAGCGTGTTCATTCAACTCACATATGATTCCTTGCTGAGCTCCTTCCAGTAAATAAAAACCTTAATTACAGGCAAAAATATAGTTCGACCCCAAAATGCAGTATGCACAGGCTGTGTCATGAATTGGCAGACAAACAATTACCACCTGTGCTTAATACAGGCTGCAAATACTGACATCATTTACAGGTTGTACAAAATTATCCAATGACTTAAGCCCTTTGCAATAATTAGTTTTTCTTGAGCAAAAATATTCTGTACTAAGACATACAACACTGTCAACAAGATATTTTTTTTGACAGTCTATTCATAGTAAGTGAATACAATAAAGAATTCTCTTGCTTTTGGGTATCACGAGGCCTTTCAAGTTAGTTACTGTGTTGACGTTACTGACCTCTAAATTTATTTTCTGAAATGCAACTGGAAGGATTAATTCTATAATAATCTTGTTTTAAAAGCTTTTTCCCATTATTTCTCAAACTGTTTTAATGCACACCTATCATCTTTTTGCAAGATGAAATTGTAGATTAAAATGTTTTCCCTTTTCTAAAAGATGAAAGAGAGAACCTTTGGGGTAAAACCTCTGTAATAAAAAAAAATGTGTATTATAACGTGAGAATATAAAAAACAAATTAACCACTGAAAACAAACAGGTGAGTTCAGGTATCAATGGTACAATATTGAGTGAAAGCTACGAGAGTTGATCAGAAAACAATAATTAAACATGTTGTTATAACAATTCAGGAAGAGGAAGTTATTTCCTTTAACAACAAAAGTATCACAAATAATTGCTTAAAAAATAGTACAGCTTTTTAAAACTTGTATATCTTCTGATACGCAAGGCATTAAACAAATACTTAAGTTTTACACAGGAACGTACACATATACAAATAAAACCTGGGGACCCTACACCAGATATATCTGTAGCTTATCTCCAAAGGCTTTTTATGTGAGTTCAATTTGGTTAAAATCTGTCTGAGTTTATATTATAAAGCTTGTGTCCATTAACTGTTGTTATAAACATGTTGGTAACTGCAAAATCATTCTTCTCCCTTAATGGCATGACATTGATCATGAAGATGTCTGATCATTTCATGCAAACTTCATTATTTTCCAAAGATGATTGGTAAAATGACACAATAAAAGACAACAGAGAAATGGTTTCATAATATTAAGTACAATAATAATGAAATCAAATTACAAAACTTTCAGATTAAAAAAAAAAAAAAAAAGGAAATTCAGTTCATGACGGGACTCTCTGTTCTTCAACAAAAGATATAAAATATAAGCATGCCAAATTCGTACAAAAGTGATGTATATTTCTCCTCCTTTGCCTACCTGTAATCCATGCCTAACCCTGGGATACGCCCATGTGTAATGTAAACATGAGCTGGGATGAAAAAAAAAAAAAGAGAAAGGAAGAAAAATAAACCTGCTTTTTTCTTATTCCAAGAACAAAACTTGCTGACGCACAGCTGCCTTGTGGGCAAGTTCCCTAACATGCAAAATGTATTCCTCTAAGGATATGAGGAAGATCAATGCAAAATGGTTTCTCACTGCAATAGGAAAATGGATATTAACGGGTTGATGTGTGCACAGACAATAGACAAACACTGATGTCCATACATTAATACATAAGAAAAGTGGGATGATGTCTACAGCCGTGCTTAGATGGAAAGCAACCTCACAGAACTTAAATACAGAGTGTGTGTTTGCATGAATTGTTTGTAGACCAGAGGTAGGGGCTTGGTTTAAAAAACGTACATACATCATGTTTGTCAGAAAAAATGGACATGTATAAATAGTATACACTTCAAACACAATGTCACAAGCACACGCTCAATGTTAAATCACCATCAGAGAATTCCTGTGAAGCAACCATTACATTTTGTAAAGAATAAACCGGTCCTGAAATGACAATCGAGGGCCTTGCTTAAATGGCACAAACAATGAAATCCAATCAATAGCCATGCTCCTCTGGCTGGCAATCTACTTCAAGTCCCTATGTTACACCCTATCATACACAAAACAAAGTACTTTGCCTTCTATACCAACCTGACTCCCCTAAAAAATGTATTGACCAATGCCTGAGACAACAGTGGCCATTGACTAATTCCCAATGGAGATGGTCATCCATTTCATTTTAAGAAATAATTCCTCACAATGGATAGACTAAAGTTTTAAATTCAATGCACAAATGTTCATCCATGTGAATTTGATGCCAATCTCAGAGGCCCTTCTGTCATGCTGTTTATGATGTAAATCCTTGGATTGAAAAAATATGCAAAATATGTCTTTCATTAGGAAGGATTTGATTAAATAATGAAAGTGCAGATATGCTGTGACAGAGTTACTGGATTATATCTGATGTTAGCCAGGCCCTTTTCTCAGCTGACATTTAAACAGGATTTCATTTCAAATGCGAATAAAGGTCGACATTTTTCATGTCACATGTGATGAAGCAAACCTTCAAGGAACATAACCCAATCACTGAACACATCTGGAAACAGTGAAAGGGTTCATCTTCCTTTGATATTTGAGAATAGGAAAAGGCTACACGGAATTCACTGTATTGAATGATAATGACAAAAATCATGAAGCTGTGGTTTTCATTTTCAAAGTCAACAATGAATTATAGTAATACACAATTGGGAATGGATGTTTACTCAATTACTGTAATTGACCAATACAACTTTCAAATTTTGAGACAGAAAAAGGTGTTTAAAAAATATTCTAAGAAATTGTGTTCTTTTTTTTCCTTTTCCCTCAAATCTTCCAAGATATTTCAAAAAGAAGCTGTAGAATACAAGTCAATCCTCTGAGATTTCCCGGCAGCAGCATGTTAAAGAACAATGCTGCTGCTTTACATCACTCTGCATACTTGGCTGTCCATTCTTTTGCTAGTCTGTTGTATTCTGAGCGGTTTGTCTTAAATGTCCTTGCAATTTCTGGCACCAATGGATCATCAGGATTTGGGTCTGTTAGCAAGGAGCAAATTGATAGGAGCACTGGGGAACAGCAATATTTCAACAGGTCAGAGAACGCCCATAATAAAAAAAAAGCACTTTAATGCCTTAATGAAATTACCACCTTACCATATACAGTTGAGAATAAGATTCTGGGTGTGACAAAGCTCAAAGATATGACCCAAAAGCACAGCCAAAGAATCATCTTAAAGTTTCAGGTCATTGGAGTAAGGAAGCGCCAGTGCTATATGGATGATGAAGTAATATATCAGTAAAGATTTATTCCCTATCTTAACCCACATCGGCGTGCGGCGGCTTAAAGCCCGCTATCCAGTCAGTAACCTTACTCATGGAGAATCTTATCTGGGTCGCACTGATCCTTGCCAATGTACGATGACCACACTACCGCTGTCCACGTTGTTCGGTTTGTATTTGATCAGTATGAATACATTCGCTGCTATGCCCTATCACGTTTGATAATGAATTAACCAGCAAAACCTTTGTCTGTAAGTCTTTAATCAATGATCTGACATATGATACCAAACTGACAGCTGTAGTTTTCATTAGAACAAAGCACAATAACTAGCCATACCCCCTCAAGCCCTAAAGAAATGGTTTCATCCTGACTGACACATACTAATGAACCAATGTGGGTACAGACAACTCTACATGAAGGTCAGCTTGTGAGAAAATAATATTGCAAATGTGTTGAGCAACAGTTTGCATATTGAAGTTACACCTTTTGATAGTGTGGGGAGAGCCTTTGAAAGCTTAGTCTTTGTGATTCCGACCAGTGGTTCACTGGTTAATATGTCCTTGTCACAATGTCTTTGATTTAGAAGAGATACAGTGAGCAATAAGACGGTAGTTACGACTCAAAGAGGACAGTGACCCGAGGGGTGAAAATACGGCTTGCATGCTGCACGGTCAGCTTGACCATGTTGTATTAGTACACCTGTGCAGAGTGAATGCATGGAAAGTTAATGCCATATTTTGATGCCCTTTGCAGGGTGAGGGTTAAAAATGTTCCCCAATACCCACAAAAGGGGTCACGGAATGGCACATCCAAATAACAGGGAGAGTGACTGGTGCTTAAGCTGTAGATTTCACAGGACTGCTACAAACTGTAGTGTGCAAATTAAGAGGCACTTGCAGTACAAATCTGATTTAAAGAATGAGTTTGGAAGCTGATGACATTTGCGGTGTGAGAAGAGGAAGCCTGAATTTCTCATTGTCCTATTCCAATCTGCATGGGCTACTTTTTTACCATAAAATTAACTAAGGGAGCAGGCCATATCCTGACGGAATACATGTCACTTTGACAAAACTGGAACTTTTAAAAGTCAGGCAATGGCACATGTACATTTTTTTGAAAAATGTCTACCATGGAGGTCTCTTAGCTTCAAGCTATGGTAATTACACAGCTTTTACTTGGCAGCTGATCAATACAAACAGCCAGAGCAGCCCAATCTTTCAATTTCATTTCTCTTCCTGGTTGGCAACCAATTATAAATTCCATTTTACCAAGAACAGTACTGTTTGCTAAGGCTATCAAGGCCACTGAATTAAAGGTTCAAACTTTTCCCAGACCTTTCATGAAGTTTCATCATAGTAAGTCTCATGGTTTTGTTTAAGTGCATTTTCAGAAAATATTCCAAAATTGCCGTTTCACCATGAATAAATCTGGTATTCAGTGACATACACAAAGACTTTTGAGCTCACCACTCAAACAAAATTAAACAATTTTAAGAAGATTCTAACACACCCACCTTTTGATATAGTTAAAGCAGGTGACCACTGACTTCGTAGAATGTCTAAACAAATGCTGCCATTACTGTTGATGTTTGGATGATAGATTTTTGTTGAAAATGCCACCTGAAAACGAACATATGGAAAATGAAATTTCAGATTCCATGGGGAGTAATACTAATAATAAATTAACAGTATTAGATGATTTCTACGAACACAAAAACTAATGTTCCTTTCTTGGCAACTTCGAGCACATAATGTCATACAGTCTCAAAACTGAAAATTAAAATGAAAAACAATAGTAAAATTATATGTTCTCCCTACCACACTAGATTCAGTGATAAAAGCCTGGTACCGATTATTAGATGTTCATCCAACTGGCTGTGGCTGACAACATCACATTCAATTTAACTCGCTTAATCCTGATCCCTTAGCATGCAAGAGATGGGCCAAATGTCGTAATTTCCGGGTCCCGGACCCCCTGCGGGACAGACTTTAAATATTTTTTCTGCCTATTCACATCTTCTTGAATATACGGGAACCGGAGCTTACCACTGATAAGCCAATTCTTTTGTTTCGTTTAGCTGGGGTGAAAACTTTTGTGGTTATAGCAAGGTAAAGGAAGTCACCCCGATCGCTTCAGTGTTGTTATTTCTTGGTAAACGTGTCGTCCAAGCGTAGCAGATCAAGCACTAATATCTTCGAAATTTTTTGAGAATTCAAGTGATTCAGACTATGGATTTGAGCTCGGTGATGACCAAGATCCAGAGTATGAATCACCTAGTAGATCAAGATTGAAATTTCCGGGAAAATGGATTTACAAGACATTTTCAAAAAATCATAAAAAGGAAACTATGAAAGATACCATTTTCTTCTATGGCACGTTTACTGTTCTTGTATTGAAAATGATGTATTCCAAAGGGCATTGCAATTGGTTGACTATGAGATTGTTTATGAATCTTTGAAATACCCCCAAAAAGCCCAGGATTTAACTCTTGCAAAATCTCAAAACGCCCAGGATCAAATGAGTTAAAATCCCTAACCTGACAACTTCAATATAAAAACAAACTCTGGAGTAATTCTTCAATAAAAAAAGGAATGCAAATGCCATGCGGTTTGTCAGTAACAATTTTTCATACTTTTTTTTGCACAGCAAATGATAAAAAGTAATAAAAATATGTTCTTTCAGGGACAAACTGGCTTTCCCACATACCTTTGGTGGTTTGAATGGATAATCTGATGGGAAAGTAATTGTCAGGAAAAACACTCCTCCTTGGTAGGGACTGTCAGCCTGGAATAAATGTAATGAAAATTTACCCCACGACTGAGAAAAAAGTTCATGCGAACACAAAAAGTAAACTGACAAACAAAAGCTGAAAACAGTAAATGACATGTTCCACTCTTGACTATTTTACATTATAAAAACATTCTCAAAGTCCATTAAAAAAATATTTACTAACACTATGTCCCTCAAAACAAATAAAATTGTGCTGATACACACTGGTAGATTAAGAGACCTACTGCTACAGTACAGGCCCACCTAATTGAGCCTGTGGACTGAAACCCTCAATGAAACTATGATAATACTTTCACAGGTCATCCAATTTCTCTCACAAAGTCTTAGTTTATCACACAATTAACTTAAAAGAAGATGGCAAGACTACTTACGGGACCAAGTATTGTTGCCTGCCACTGAAAAACTGCCAAAAAGAAATGGTGAAAAAGTAAGTCAATATAGGTGAGCAGAAGCTCGGGGGGAGGCAGAGCACTAAGATAACAGTTTAAGAGAAAATAAGTATTAGGCGGACCAAGGTTGTAGTGCCTAGTTAGTGCTCAGGAAAGCAAAGCGGGAGTGAAAGAAGGAAGAAAGAAAAATGATCAAGATAGGACTAGAACCCGCGACCTCTGCTACGGCACCTGTCGCCTTGCCAAGAAGAAAACAGATCGCTTAACCATTCGGCCACTCCAACTCTCAAAAAAAAAGAGACGATCGTGGCCGAACTGTTTCACAGTGTCTTTTGCTGACTTGAGTATTTGTTCGCTGGGACCCAACCCACTTGCGTCACCCCTCCCCCCTCCCCGTTCTCTCTTTTTCACCCGCCTGCCATTGGACAATACGAACATCTAGGACAACGAATACAAGATGTATGCCTCCGAGTTTTATCAAACAGAAGTCAATATAGGTGAGCAGAAGCTCGGGGGGGGGGGGGGGGCAGAGCACTAAGATTTACAGTTTAAGAGAAAATAAGTATTACACGGACCAAGGTTGTAGTGCCTAGTTAGTGCTCAGGAAAGTAAAGTGGGAGTGACAGAAGGAAGAAAGAAAAATAATCAAGATGGGACTAGAAAAAGTAAAGGTATAAGACAGAAAGTTATTGCAGCACAGAAGAATGAAAATGCATTAATAAAATTACTTCTCCCACTAGAGCTCCAGTATGAATACTGCCACAAAAAAAAAAAGATTACTTGATAGTACACTTCTGATGATTCTTACTTATACTCACATGTGAATTTCCCAACTAACATTTAACAGAGGGCAAATGTGAGCTCAGGTATCAAGGTTGTGTAATGGTACATTAAAATTAAATGAAACAATTAAGAATGATCCATAGAACCCAAAGGTATAAATTTCAGTATGGCACATCATATGGTAGAAATGAATAATTATATACCGATACAGCTTCGCATTTATATAAAATTATTTTTCTGCATGATCATGGAAATCAAACCTGAAAGGAAAAATCTGTAAATGGTATCCATATTAAGCTTACTTTCATAACACATTACACATCTTCTACTTCCCCATTAATTCAATAATTGCCACACTAACCTTTAATGACATTGCAGGAAAGAAATTTCATTTTTTGGCTTTTGTAAAATTATTTTGCTGCAGACAGGTTGGGTGAAATGCTTAAAATTTCAAAATAACATGGTGCTACCACAAAAAAAATTTCAGAAACTGGCCAGGAATTGGACAGAAACATGTTGATACGGAAACTTACTATCGTCTCCAACTGGACCAGCTGAACAATTGCAGGGTGGATCTCTGCCGAGGTCCAGCAACTCCTGATTGGAAAAAGGTAATATTTTATTAACAGTTAAATAATAAATCCAAGGACAAGACTTTTTAATGATTATTTTCCATATGAAACAAATCAGCAAAAAATCATCACATCTGATTTTCATTGTGCCGTACTATATCAAACCATTTTCTTGCCAAAGTTTCAGTGATAGAAGCTAAAGTAAAAAGAGTTAATCTATAAATCAAATCACATCTGGTATTCCAACCAATCATACTCCTTCCTAATAGAATGGAAGCAGTTTATACCGGACACTGCCTTGCTTATGATGTCTAATGTATTTACCCATCAAAAAGTTTTGATTATCTTTATGCTCCTGCCTTCTACTTTTCCTAAATTTCCTTAGCTGTCATGTTGCACTTAAACATTTAAATATTTTCCAGTTTGATTTCCTTCACTTCAATATGAGTGTGATCTGTGATGTCAACAAATGTTGGTGTACAGCATAAAATCAACATGCAGGTTTGTTAATTAAGTCTTTCAATACTTTCATGCAGTTCATCTATTCTTGACTTGAGCTGGACAGAAAACTCAATAAAAACTGAAAGAAAAAAAAAAGATAATAAAACTGCAATTGAGCAAATGGTACTTTTTTGCCAGAAACACCACCTGTCGGAATGGTTTTTGTATAAGTTTCCTTGGTCTCAGAGACCAATCACAAGTGAATGCAATGAATATTCAGGAAAATAATTCCCACTGCAAGTGCAAAGACAGGAAATTTTTTTAAAAATAAAAGATTGATATAGTTATAGATCAGTACTATTTCACCACCAGCTGGGAGAAATTTGCCACCATTCTATTGCAAATAATGTAACCATTACATTAACAATCCAAATGTCCTGATCCTGATTAGTAGGTTATTTATAATATGTTCTGCCAATTTCTTCGATCTGTCTCCTACATTCATTCAACTTCAACATTCAGTCTTCTTTATGATTTTAAGAACTTTTTATGTAATTATCCATGTAAAATGTAGATCTAGATCTATGATGGAGGCTCCCAGTGTGACCAGGTCATGGACATGACCAAAAACTGATGAACTTTCTAATTATTCATTGGCATATGGTCATCCAATTTTGTTGCGTAATTTCATTAAAAAGCATTTTTTGTCAGAGTGGCTGATCCCTGCCTATATGTGACTGAACATTTTAGATGAAACAACTTTTTTACTAACTCAACGAAAGTGCACCAGGAGATGCACTACCAGTAGAGATCCTCACACCCTTTACTGGCTCTGGTGCCTACTTTGAGCTGATTGTTAGTGTTAGGGAGATATAAAGGGGCTAATCAGTTGGAAAAAAAATAATAAAAGTAGGTAGTCCAAACTGATTTTTACTTTTTATCACAACTCACCAGTTATTGTCTAATCTGTTGGAGCTTGCTTTTCTAAGAATTTTGATACCAAATTTGTCATTCTGGCTTAAAAGGTTTGAAAGTTATGGCATTTTCAAAAGTGAAAAAACACCTCGAATTTGCTACCTTTTGCAGATTGCACAATAGTCCAACTTTGACCACCCATAAAATAACTGTTTATTGAGCCACAGCATTCAAAATTATCTGTTTTCAAGTCAAGGGGGTGTACATTATGCTCAATTTTTTTCGAGGGGTACAAATATTGTCCAAGCATCTCATTTTACTTTTTTTAATCATCAAACGTCATCCGACGTCAATTTTGTGTGAACTCTTACACGGGAGACAAAAACAATGTTTTTATTTTTAAAAAATTGAAAATTAGGTCAATCGCGTCGCCATTGACTTAGCACTAAGTGTCGGGAAAAGGTGACGAAATTAAGTATTGGGTGGGTCTATAAAAACAGTCGGCGCTCTGCGCCGAAACATGCCCTAAGTCTAATTTTGGCACACCCTGAAAATACAAAGGCTGAAGTTTATGTATGTATAATTTTGATCCTGATCTATTAAAGTTTCCTCCAGTTTCTCGATCAACAAATGATTTTTAAAGGAATTTCAACTTAAAACAGGATGAAAAATACATTGAATTAAACCTCATTTATCTGGCTTTCTGTCTGAGTTATTTTCAAACACGTGCGCTACATCGGCGCGATGCGCCGCGGTCCTTTGTTATGAGGGAGTCAAATCAGTATGTGCGACTGAGGGCGAAAACGGCCAGACTGTGTCTTGTTCAAGCAATAAAAATACATGGCTACACACATTAAACAATACAAAAGATAATATACTTTGACAGAGGAAGTCTTGAACTTTATTTTGATGTAAAATACACGCCGTTTTACATAAACTTACAGCAGTAATAGCCTAAAATTATGCCAAAACAAGATTTCGCCCCTTCAGTGGGGCAGTTTGGACTACCTAATAAAAGACATTCTCCTGAAGACATTATGTGAGTGGTCGTACTTCAGTCCAGTAAGGGTCTAACTCTAGTGGTCGCAACAGGGTCTGTTTAGCCCAGCTGTTGTTGCAAGTGTAGTTGTGGGGGTGTGGCTCTACAGCATTATTAGGCCTAATATCATTGGATGACTTAAATTAACATTGACCAATAAAAAAATTTTGCTACTTCAACCGTAAGTCCAGCAACTGAAGAAAATAAAAGATGGTCACAAAGCGGCACTGACAAAGGTCTAGTTACTCTAGTTTCCTGTTTCCCACCCTAACACCATGTTTCACTTTCGGGCCTCTGTGATTAAAAATGTCAAAATCTGAAATTTCTGTGGATTTAAAATGATGTCTCTCAGTCTCAGATAATTTCTCAAATCCATCTCCCTTGTTCAGTTGTTGGTTGTACATTTCATGTCGCCATTTGTTACCCTTCAGTCAGATTCTAATCAATGATTATTATTTCCTCTCACATTCACTAAACTCACTTTCTCATTCAGGGCCATTGGCCTATCAAGAAAACTCTGTGAGGAAATAAAAATTGCAAACAGTAATATTGAACATTTGTATGTGTTGCTGGTGTTAATCCCTTCGATATCCCAATGATCTGAATTCTGGTATTTCTTGATCATTATGATTTCTTCACCGTGTGGCACTATGGCCATAACAGTGGGAATAGAAACTCGCAGGATAACTTTGGCATGTAGACTACCGAAAACCTAGGAAAATAGACTCACTTAGCCATTCAGTTCCATCTGCCACTCCTCTAAAGATGACATTCGTTCAATTTCAAGGTAACTGAAAAATTACACATTACCTTCTGGATTCTTTTCACTGCCATTTCAGGTATAATATTCCGGATTCTTCTCTATCAGTATCACCTCTCCTAAGAGCCCTGTTTGTTGCTAAATATAAAATTCGAGATGCACGACCATTTGACGTTTCGATACCTCAGGCAAATTTCAGGCTCCTGAATTAGAGAGTGACATACATTTTATTTTGAGAAGAATACATGAAAAAGTAATATTTATGACATGCAGAAGCTATTACAGTGTGAAAAGAAATCCGATGTGTGAAATTTTTAAAGCGTGCAGTGTGTCTGGTAATAATATCGATACTTATTATCATGAAATAATATTTCGACATCTAGGCAATATTGTCTTTGCGCATGTGCAATGCAAAGGATGTATCTGCATCCGGTTCAAACTAAAATTATATTTTCGGGTTTATCCATCAAGTGGGGCTTTCCAAAAATTTACCATTTTCAACTCAGCTCCCTCACATACTTTGCGTTTGAATGGGGTGCAAGGTCATTCATATTCAAAATGTAAAATGATTCCATTTTATTTCTATGTTTATTTTTACCCCTCTCCCCCAGATTAGACCTGCATGTTGTTTAGATTCTTTTTTCGTGGCAAAAATTAATGACAAAGGCAGTTTAATATGCTCACGTAAAACAGTTCTTCATCGCTTTGCATGTTCGATAAACGGCCCGCTAACAGTGATAAACACGTAACAATTAGATCCTTTACCCCGTGGCCAAGACGAACTTGCATGACACATGCAAGTGCTTGACATTCGATGTGCTGCTCGCAAAACTAGAAGCAAGTTAAATTTATGTTGGTTGCACACTTTACATAAAAAGAAATTATGTATACTTACCCATTAGGTATAACTTAAACGTAGAGAAGTGGCACTGGCGATAAATGAAGACAACATGAATAAAATTAAATATAATAAAAGAAATATGCAGATTTGCATATATGAAACTGGGAGGAGAGGCTGGGTGTAACTCGATCATTATAATGGGTTTGAAATTTGTTAGTACCTCCATGGAAATTTGAGATAAGATTTGCATGTTGCGTGCGTCTGATGTGGTGCAGCAGCACAGACTGACACATTTTCTCTAACATAATTAATTATTGACTCGAATATATTACACCGAGTAGTTACAGAGGCAGCTCAATGATTTTTACGGGATTTAATGGGGGAACAGTGTCTCCCAGTCTTTGAACATCTCAAGCAACTTTACCTTAAGACGCTATCAAAGAAACGAATACATTTTGACAGAACTACAGCAGCAATAATAAAAAAGGAATAAACAACCACGACAAGAACAATAACAAAAAGGCAATTCTATCCGGCAATGCCCATACATCTGCTGCAACATAATATTGTCTATCTGTCTGTCGTTTGTTGACGAACAACCTTGTTGATTTATTTAAAAACATTTTTTTAAAAAGGGGGAAAGTACGAATTTGGCCAGAGAAGCTTCCTCCCCTCCCCCGCGCCCGTTTCACTCCCGGGTGGTCTTCGAAGGGTCAGTCATGCAGCCTGTCAGTCCTTTTCACACCGCTCGAGTTAACAGTTTGACACCGAACCTCTACGTGTAGATGACACGCATTTGACTTGCAATCTGAATAATTCAAATAATTCAGTAAACTTCCCCTACCAAGACAAGTGCCTGCAGGCCATGGAGGGGCACGGGATCAGCAACAACATAAATACATTACATTTGACAAACGCGTACATTTGGTTCTAAGTTCTCAATCACGAAAGGATAGGCCTACGGTTTTTAACGAGTACTGAATTTGCGCTTTTCCAGATTTTGAGGACCGATAATATTATGCCATCAATCGTATATCAATATGCACCATGGAGGTACTAATAACATGTGTTGTTAATAGCTCCATGATATGCACAAAATTTGCTATTGTGTATGCCTGTTTGTCATAATTATGATAATAGCACTTTTCGTCAAGGGTTTCATTGTACAAATTTTTTAATGGGATTTCTTACTGGCAAAGAAAGTTCGGCACAGAGCCAACCAGCCCGTAGCTGTTTAGCCCCCCTCCCCCCCCCCCCCCCCTTTTTGTGTAGAGTGAATCATCAGATCTGATGTTGAACAACTGAAATGAATACAGTGTACGCAAGTCTTGTCTGCCGAAATAGAAACTGGTCCACATTGTATCGATCTGTATCCGGATTGCATTTTTATTTTTGTGAGGTGTTTCATTTGAGGCACCTTTGGGGTTGGGCCTCTGGTCTTGCAGTTATTGAATTTGATGTTGTTGTTGTTGTTGTTGTTTTTTTGTCTGTGCCATTGCAAGGAAAAGGACAAATTCGAATATACATGTAATAATATCAGTGGTCAGAAAATAAAGCAAGCAAATAGGTATACTCTGTTGTTGTTATTGTTGTCAACTAGAGCATTCCAAAATGCAACTTTTCTCCCTTGCTCTGTATGCCTCACTCTCTCTGTGTCTATGATGTGTGTGTGTGTGCGTGCCAAGCCCCACAGCTCTCTGTATTGTTGTGGCTTTTTTTGTTTTGTTTTTAAACTTTGTTCATAAATTCTCGAAGGTCTTTGAGTTGGGTTGATATGATAA